>JANHGB010014030.1:45626-61525 GCA_026283785.1 Coracopsis vasa | reverse complement strand
TCCAGTTCCAATCCCCCTGCCATGAGCAGGGACACCTTCCACTAGACCAGGTTGCTCAAAGCCCCATTCAAAATATGAGGCATCTACAGGCTAGGCATATACATAAGTCTTTATGAGTTCAGGCCTCAAGGAAAAGAGGAAAAATAAGTTTTACAAGCTATTTAACCATCTTTGACACAGTTCCATGACTTACAAGTCTCTGGGACATTTCCATAGTCTTTCAAGTATTACATCAACTTACCTCTCTAACAGGGGTCAATAACAAAAACATAGCCAGCTACTGTATCTGCTGAAAAATATCTTAAGAAATACAGGGAAAGAAAGGACTTAAAGCCAGGTGGAACAAGTCAGAGGACTTCAAAATAAAACTTAAAAATATTGTATTATAAGAGGATATTAAGAGTCAGCCTTAGGATACTTCATACACCTCACCTCAAAATTAAGGAAGAACTCCAGCAGAATGACACCCCATTACTCACTGTCTACTGCAAACACAGAGAACATCATTCTGTGCACAACTTAAGGAACTCCACAGAGTCAAAGTTGAAAAACATGTCTAAGAACATCAGAAGAGATCCATGTCTAGGCTTAACTGAAGACGGAAGGACCAAGAAGATAGAAGAGAAAGAATGAAGTACGAGGATGGCATTTTCAAGGACATGATATAATTTGGCACTGAGTACAGCAACTCAGTTTGGAATAACACAATAAAAATTATTGCTGTAGGTACATAACCCTGCTGGTCAGCCAAAGCTTTAAAGTCTCTTAACAAAATAAGAACTTATTGCTCTCTTAATCAGTGGGGAAACTGAGAATTTAGATATTTTAAAATTATAGACTATTGTTAAGATTAGCTACAATCTAAAGCTATTAGGACAGACTTCCATGCTAGAAAAGCCTCGAACTCCAGCTCCCAACACTGGGAAATTTTCTTTAAGCATCCCTTGGACTGAGCTGATACCATCTGTGGATATCCATTTCAACTGCACCTTCTACTCACACAGAGGTTGGCCTATTCAATGTTTACACAAGTGTGAGAAAACCACAGCTCTGTGTTCTCCTCCTGTGTGGCTTGTTATTGTGAAACATCAAAATAAATTCCATGAAAGAGAAGTACAGACATTCCTCCCAACATCAGAATAAACACCAGAGAAGCGAGCTACAAACCATCCCTCCATGGAAAGTCTGCATGCTTCTGTGTCACCAAGAGTTTGGAGTACAGCTGTGTGGAGCTGGGGAGCAAGTTTCTCACAGAAGTTTGGCATTAAATAATAATAAACATTTCTGAAATATCTAATTTATAATCCAGAAAACAGGTCCTTCCTTAAAGGCATTAAACAGAAGAAACAGACCATGTAAAAACCATTTGGGTTACGCTACAAAAGGCCATAATGAATGACACTGTTGCTGTAGGAAAACTGACAGTATCCACATCAAGTCCTCATTGCTGCGGTTATAAAGATAATCCCAACATTTGCAGTTCACTGATTTGAGAAATTGCCAACAGAATCTCACCATCTGAACAGAGCTGGCCCATGTGTTACTCCATAGCAAGCCTTGAGAACTCAAAATTCATTGTTTCTTGTAAGATATCTGTTGAAGGCACAGGGAGCAGTGCTGATTTTTAGCATGGAACAAGAGACAACCTTCTCAAAGTGTTAATTATCAGATGATCAAGTTTGGGAAGAACACTAGCAACATGCACACAAATACACTGATACACTTACTTGACAGCTGTAGGGACCAATCTGGAATACACTAAATATGTGTTGCCACGCGTCTCAGGTTTTTGCATTCTATTTTCTACCCTGACAAACATGCTACCACAGGAAAACACCTGTTATTAAAACAAAAATGATAAAAACAAACATATCCCCCAAAACACTCAAAAGAGATGACGTCAGAATTTAGGGTGACATTCTATGAACATCAGCACCAGCCATTTCACTCTGAAGATTTCTGGAGCATACTAGTTCTCACCCAAGGAATTAAATCCCAAGATCCAGCTGTTGTATCATACTTTATTTGGTAACACTGGAAAAATCTGGCCAAGAAAGTTAATAGCTATTGGGTTTCAAAGGTTATTCCAGGTTTACAGATACTCCCTTAACTCTTCAAAATAAAAATCTTAATGAATGCATTCATTAGAGAGATATAATGAAAGTCAAATTCACATAGATTTAGATTAAGTCTGCGTTTATTTATACAGAAATGGCAAAATGAAGGCCTACTTTTATAGCAGGTTCAAATGTAATAGCTACACCACTTAAGCAGCTTTGCTGTCCATTTATAAGCACATTCCTTATTAGCCTGAAGGTATTCTAAGGCTAGATCACATGAGACAAGTCATTCACATAGTCCTCACAGTTCACACAGATAAAAAAAACCCACAAAAATCATCTAAAAAAAGACTATAGTTGGCTTTTTTATCACAGCTAGAAAGGCAACAAAACAGTCCAATGCACAGGACTATGTTTGTGAAAAGAAGTTTAAGAAGTCACATTTTTGTTGCTTTTCAAGAAATAAGGAGAAAGGATTCATTTATGCTACTGAACTCACAGAAGTTCCAACATGTAAAATATTAACTACATTAATACTGAATCTCATTTTGTTCCTGCGTCACAAAACTGCTCCAAGTTTTTCTGCAAAATTTCCAGGCTTTTCTTTTGGAGAGAGAGGAGGCGACAGAAAAACTGGCAAACCCAACTTATTTACAAGAGATGTAGCTCTGAATGTGAGAGATTGAGAATTCAGTCTCAGCACATCCGCACTGAAATTCCTGGTTAGAACTAGTCAGAGATGCTCCTTTTGCAGCATAGAAGACCTGCACCAAAACCCTCCCTGCATGGCCCAGTTTTAACAAGCAGTTAAACACCGCTTTTCTACACCCGGAGTGCTTTAAGCACAGGACAAAACTATTAGCTGTTAAGCAGCAAAATCTTCCTCCTGTTTTTAAATTCACTGCACAAGGTACCTAGCTTATTTCAGTGCAGAACAGGAAAGAGCTTTGAAATACTTAAGCTATTTACCCATCAAACTGTTTCCTGTATGAGTCTTAAGGGAATTTATTTCCCATGAGCTGAAGAGTACAGTTTTAGAAGACGCGGAAAGAAGAGCAGAATTGGTTCAACAACAGGACAACAAAATTTTACTGCATGGAAAAATTCCACAAACTACCACAGGATGGCTTTTTGGTTTTTTTTAAGGCACGCATGAAACCTAAAATTACTGTTTAGACAATACTGACATGCTGTTTGTCCTAAAACAGTCACATAGAGCTTTGTAACGTATGCTCTTTAGCAGAGCTGTTGGGATTGGGAAGGGGAAGGGGAGATCTTTTTATATGAATGGACATTCTTACCTGAAGAAAATTAATTTTACATTTAATAACCTTGCAAAGTTAGGCACTCAAGAAAAACAAAAAAAGATCTAGCTGTATTCTGTTGCAATAATCTAATTATGTTTATGTTATACAGTAGAAAAAGGGTATTAAAAGTGAATACTAAGATAATGCCACCAAAGAATGCTCAAAATGCAGAGACAGAAGCAGTTTGCTCCATTTTCTGCATGTAGCTAGCATCAGTTCTATGATCTATGCTAGAACTGCCACCTGTTCCTATTCTTCCTGACTTGTTTTTAACTTATGTAAGCTCCTCAGTCCTACCTGCTCTGTGATCAATCGTATGAGCACTTGCGTTAAAATGGAATAAACTATTTCAGTTGGAAGGGACCTACAGCAATCACCTAGTCCAACTGCCTGGCCAGTTCAGGGCTAACCAAAAGTTAAAGTATGTTGTTAGGGTCATTGGTCAAATGCCCCTTAAACACTGACAGGCTTTGGGCACCGACCACCTCTCTAGGAAGCCTGTTCCAGCGTTTGAGCACCCACTTGGTAAAGAAATGCTTTCTAATACCCAGACTAAACCTCCCTGGTGCAGCCTTGGACCATTTCCATGCGTCCTGTTACTGGATACTAGGAAGAAGAGATCAGCACCTCCCTCTCCACTTGTCCTCCCCAGGAAGCTGTAGAGAGCAAAGAGGTTACCCCTCAACTGCCTCTTCTCCAAACAGGACAAGCCCAAAGTCTGTAGCTGCTTCTCATAGGACATTCCCTTCCACCATTTTGAGAGGCATTTTTGCATGTAGTTCAAAATTACATCTCTCAAGCGGCAACCTTTTCAGTCCTATTTAAAACATTACAGTAAGTACAGATGTACATTCTTACTTGAAGTTAGCAAGTTAAAAAAAATATAATAAACCACATGATGCTCAGTAACTTAATTTTGCCTTAGCTTTAAAGCCAGTGCTGAAGCAATACACCACAGAACTTGTAGAAACTACTTGATCCACTGGAATAGCACCCGTGAAAAATACAGAATTCACAAAAAGGAGCTTTGTGAATGTTTTAACATGAACAGCTGCAAATACATAAGTCTCCCCAGTTTTACAGGCATACTAGCAGTAAGTTGTGCCTTGCTTTGTCAAACAGATTCCGGCTTTGCATCATTGCTGTAAGTGAATGGAAAATGGATAAAGAGCACAGTCAGAGAACCGAGACCATATCCTAGAAGCGTCTGCTATTTTTCCATCTCGAAGTAATGCAAAATGCAACATTAGCAACTAAGCAGGAAACTAATGCCTTAATATTGTAATCAATTATCAGAGTCCTATTGCAATAAGATAATCCTGACTTTAGATAGAGCACATGCACAAGAAACAGAAGGGGGGCTGGACGTCCTCACTGAGTGAGGCTAAAAACTGTAGATTTAACTGTGGCACTGAAATAAAAGAACAAAAGCTTTAAAGTAGCTAAAATCACAAGAACAAAGCTTCACTATAATATCAAGTCTGTTAAAAAAAAAAAAAAAAAAAGGAAAAAAAAGAAAAAGGAGAAGGCCCCATTCTCCATGGTACCAGCTGGCATTTTTTCAGTTCATTTCAAAAAGATCATTTGTCTTTCCTAAAAATGTAGGATATTGTACTGCACAACAATCAAGCAGCCACACAGTATTTTTATTCTGCAAGAACTAACTGCAATTGTGAAGATGCAAAAAATCCTTCTTAAAAAAGAAAAAGTGCTCCTTCAAAAAGCTTTGCATTCATAAATGGGAAATTATATTAAAACTCTGTACGAGTTAGAAATGTATTAAGTTGAAAGTCTAACTTACCTCCAATTTTGGAAGCTGACTTAGTACAAGAAACAGTTCAGGTTTATTAAAAAGTCTGAAACACAGCTATTCAACTGGCAAAAGTATGCTGCTAAAGACCATTTGCTAAAGAGTCACTAAATATTACAGATAATTTGGAGTTTATTGGTGTGTTTTTACAGCATTTTTTTATACTGAATATAACACTGCAAGGCTGTGTAGCAACACTTTACTATGTTGGAAAAGATGAATCACAAGAAAAATTATATTGAACTAGTAAAAAGAGTAGGGAACAGTAGTTACATTTTTTGGATGGAAAATAGAGGAAGTGCCAACCTAAATTTAGGGGAAAATAAAGTTATATTTTAAGACTATCATAAGCAAGGGGAACAGGAATTTAATTTTCTGTTTCCAGTGCAGAAACAGATTTTGTTGCTTATCGTGAGTTTCCTCAACTGAGCTAATTAAGACATTATGCCGTTAGCTGTAGCATCCTCTATACTCTTACTTAATGGACTACACATGAGCTCATGACACTTGTTGTCAGGCTATACCTAAACTAACATTAGTTTAGCCAAGTATCAATAAAAGTAACAAGCAAACAGAATAAGCCCTTTGTGCAAAGTCTTACGCTTGCTGTATGACAGAAGCCCTCGTTCTTAACACAAGATATCGAGAAAACTACTCAGTAATGATTAATATGTAGATACCCAAGAGAGTTAAAAGGCAAAAGCACTGGACACAACATTCTGACTACAGGAAATTAAAAACATACTGCCACAGTACCAGAGTTACAGGTCAGAACCTATTTACCCAGTAATTCCAGACTCAAACTTGTAACATCTGCTTGGCTACAGCACCTCTTTCAGAAAGACATCTGCTGTTCACTCAGGGGACACAAAGCTTCCCAGTGGTCTTCAGTATCTCTCAAAGAAGGCTTTTCAATGAGTAATTAATTACAAGCAGCTTTTAATTCAGCACATACACACTGATGCTCAAACAACTAATTTAGACTGCCAACTCTCTTGAAAAGACCTGGAAATTGCTGCAAGTAGAAACATAATCTGAAGACTCTTCTGTCTCCTGCCAGATAAAAACTAGCACCAAGTGTCCTGACTGGCATAAACACTCAAAACAAACCCAATATGAAGTCCTTAAAATTCTGCCAGCTTTTGGAATGCCATCTGCCACTTAATCAGCCGTGATTCCTCCCTCTGCCATACAAGCAGACACATACACACATCAACGCACTCAGATAATTTCAATTTCTTATTCAAGTGTAGTCTGCAGTGACACACACAGAGACAGCTTACACCAAAACTGCACCTACCGTGAACCTTCCAGAAAAACCTGTTATGCTGCATGATTCTTCTATTTATTTTTTTAAAGCCAAAACATATGAGCTTTAATCATTACTTACCTCAACGTGATAAACAGCAAAAACTACATTCAGGATTCATTGTCATACTTATTACAGTTAAAATCTCCTCATGCTTTAATGGAAACGGAGAGTGACAGCACAGACTGCATATTCTAAGAGCTGGGTAGCCCAACCCCAGTAAGTAGAAAAAAACCCTAGACTTTTCTCCATATCCCTTGAAACTGAAAACAGCGATAGTTTATGGAAATTACCAATTGCAAAACTGCTCTTCCAAGAAGAGAACCAATATACTAATGTAATGTATAAACCTAATTTAAGTTGCAACACAGAAAATGTAAAAACGCTTTAAGAAAACTCACCAGAACCCAAGCAAGATAGGCTTTGGTGTCCATTTCTTCCAAGAGTACCTATGATATGAAGGGGGAGGAAGAAGAGAATTACACTTTAAGCCAGTAAGAAACAGTTCTACATAAGCTCCTCAAACTTGACAAATTCAGTTTCTTTCCTGCAATGGCTGATGGCATTTTCAACAGCACATTTAGCATTGTAAGGTTAAACTGCTTGGAAAATGCATGACAAATTCCCAATAAGCCAAACATTTTCTTTCAATTACAATTATCATACTTCATCTAAGCCAAGTAGCACTGCTTTATTTTACTCATTCATAGAGGACCACAGCTAATAAAAAACAATTGTCTGTACTGGCATCATAGTAACTTTTTTTCACTTACACAATCCAGATATTTTATTTATATAAAGGAGGTATAAATTCACAGCACTCTCAAATGTGCTACCAATCAAGACAGATACAAATGAAAGCACTGAGGAGGTTAATCTACCCTTTCTGCATTGTTTTAGAGTCATGTGAAAACTGATCTAAGAAGTTCATTACAAGAATATTAATTAAATGAAAGCACTCTTTCAGACTGCTAGGTCTAAGAGCAAAAGCCATGTGCAGAACTTTGTAAAAGGTCTGTTGACAACACTTAACTTTCTTCATGATTTACAAAGAGTGTGTGATCCTTCAACAGATGTTTCAATAGTAGACAATCTGTTTTGTCCTGCACCAAACTTGCTTCCCTCACCTCAGCCACACAAATGTAACTTTGCTCTCAGTGTGAAAATTTTATCTTACAAAGCCTGCCTCAAGATTTTTATCTATTCTTTTGATTCACGCTGGTAAAAATGACTAATTTCAATTGAAAGTTGAAGACAAAACAAGCATCTGATACAGTTAAATACCATCCTCAACAGCCAAACCTGATCAAGATGCTCTCGCAAGAATCTTGCTTAAATTAAACACAAACTTGGGAAATCTAGTCTGGGCTGTGTCTTGTGAGTATACCATCTTATAAGCAGGTGACAGAATATCATGTAACAGATATTATCAAGTATTCTGAACCCTCATGGGATGCAAGTTTAAAGCAGATAGTAGACAATGATGCCCTGATTGCCACATATATGCCTGACCTGATTCATAAGGATACAAATACATAAGGAATACTTCGAAGACCCAGTCTCCAATACTTTAAACTACAAGGAAGAAGAGCAGACTACCACCTCAATTACTCTGAAGTCATAAAGCACAGCTGCTCTTTCTCAAGACAGAAGGGTTCAAGAATGTAAGTGAAAAACTGACTTCACCCAACAGCTGATTACCTCTAGTCTCACTGACTTTCTTTGCTGAGTGCAGTGGTCCAGATAGTTTTGGTGTGCACTGGTTCAGTGAAACAGACCTGGCCTTGGCTCCTAGAAGTAGAAGCTTAGATCAGGTTTAAAAGTATAGCTATGTCAGCAGTTAAAGACATGCCAAATATTACATACTTGCAGTTAAGTAAAAGATGCACAAATCTACTCAAACAGAAAAAGAGACACTATCTAGAAAATTTAAGCTATATTTAACTTTATCACAACTCACACTGGAAGAAAGAAAAACATAGCTTTAATAAAGCTTCTAAGCAGAAGCAAACATTAGTAGATTTCACTTCTCACTAAGATTGAATTACGTAAGCCTCAGAATAGCAGCAAATACAACACAGCTACATAAAGATTGTCTGAAAGGGACCTCTGGAGGCCAACTATCCAGCTTCCCACTCAGAGCAGGGCCACCACCAAGACAAGATCAGTTGACCTTGCTTTTGTCTAGAGGAAGCTTGCAAACCTCCAGGAAGGGATGCTCTATGGCCCCACTGGGCAGCGCTGCATCTCCCACTCTGCGATTTGCAATCATTTCCCATTGCTGCATTGTATGGTACTACTGAGAAGAGTTTGGCACCATCACCTTTGTAGCTGTCCTTTTCAAGTTACTGCAGACTGTTACGACATCTCCCCTTACTCTCCTTTTTATCCGTCTACACAAGCTCAGATCCCTCAACCTCTCCTCACAGGACATGTGGTCAGAGATCCTAACCATTTTCCTAAGTCTCCAGCTTCAAAATAATCCTGCTGAACTGGGAAGGCCTCAAAACACCAGAGTAGTTCCAGTAATACCAAGCCGAAGGAAGAATACCAAGCCGAAGGAAGAATACCAGATTCTTCTGCTCCTGCGGGTGCTGAAGACACACTTCTAAAACACCGGTCACTTTACATGTCGCACAGTGCATAGTTGTGTTGCATGTATTAGATTGTGTTTGCTTCAAAGTGATCTATAGTTTGTGGCAAATTCTGTTCCTTTTCACAGTTTACCATTTTAAATCATGACATTTGGCAGGCATCTCTTCTATTTATTCGCAGTTATGTCAGATACCAGCTTAAAATTTAAGCCTAAAGCAGAGGCATTGTGTTTAATTAGGTTTATCCAATTATAGTAACCAGTTCACCACAAAGATGGACAGAAGCAAGCTGATTATAACTAGGATTTACAAGAGAGAGACAGCAAGCTTATTTATCTGCTCATGTTGCATCTTTAATTTTGGTCAGAGAATGAGCTGTCATCTGCAACTTCTAGTTTGTATTAAGAAGCAGTACTGGCCAGTTGAGGGGTTCTGGTTCAAATAGGAACAGGAACCATAACAGTATGTAATACAAAGCCAGTAAGCTCATTTAAATTAATGTTTTCTTTAGCACCAGGTGATGAAACAATTGTCTTATGCCCATTAAAAATTAGAGGAAACCTCTGCTTCCAATTCAGCCAGTAAAAAGAACATCAAGAAAAAGAAGCATGAAGAGCTAAGCTGTTTCTGGGACTCTTCCCTTGGAAAGACAGAACAGTGCTGCCCATCTATGAAAGAAGATGCTTCACCTAATACCTCATTCAAACAAACATCCCCATCCCCTAATGCCCTTTCTGTCCTGAAAGGGATGAAGATAATGCAAAGTCTGCATGAGTACAAGGACAACCATATAGTCAGGATAAATTGAGAGTAGTTCTGCCCTACAAACCACCAGCAGCCACAGTGTAGTAAGTTAACAGTAGTAACTACAGTTTCACTCTATCTACAAACAGTCCCATGTACCTTTTGGGGTTGACTTCAACGAGTGTAACCTAGGTCTTGGTACTGCTTTCAAAGGAACAGGTGCAGAAGTACCATTCTGGCAGGCTGGTTTTGTAGGCCATTCTCCATTCTTGATAATGACTGTGGCACTTGCAGCTGCAACACACAATGACAAAGAACTTGCTCTAGGCAGTATCTAGTTTTAGGAAAATTAAATCCTTAAACAAGCCCATTTTACCCAACGCTAAAGTTAGGAGATAAAGTTGGAATAAAAATGTTACTACCATCTCCAATACATTCAGTACAGACTGATGACCTGTAACAGGTCAGTCTATGACTGTTTTAAACACTTCTCAAAACTGGACATACAGCTTAGAACCATGTTTCAGTGAATATATATGAAAGTATTTGATCAAGATACATAACAAGAAGTCTGATCTTGCTGTACGAAGCTAATACAAAACACATTTCAGTTTAAGCCAAGAAAAAGTATCATCAGTACACAAAAACATTCTGGCCAGAGAAATGACTGTTAAAAATCATAAAACCCAAGTAAAACTCAGCCAACTTCCTTATGCAACACCTTCCCCTGTTCTCTCTCATTTGAGCTGAGCCTGTTGTTTTAATGATATGGCACACACATCAGCAGCAGACTCTGCATCCCTTCCATCCCCTTTGGGGGGCACTGAAAAAGTGTGAGCCCAACTGCCCTTACCAGCCACTAAACAAGTTTTGAGGAAGCTTCCTGTAGTCTCCGTTCATAACGGCAACCTCCTCAATGACAGCAGACCTCAGAAGACTGTCTATCCCCCCAAGACAGCACTGAAGTCATACAGCAAAGTACTTCCTACAGAAAGAGGCAGACATGCCCAAACTGGGAAAGGCAGGACAATAACTAATTGCTACCTCATATCAAAACTGGGTTTCTAACTTACAGGGAAGTTGCTACAGAAGACATTTGGTTCCATTTCAAAGGAACATGAGAAAGATTTGGGCTTATTGTCATTCTGAAGATTATTTTCCTTGAAAAAAAGAAAACTGAAATTTGGGGAAAGCATTGTTTCATTGTTTTGAGGAAAAAATAATACTTCTAAACTAAGTACAGATTAAGAACACTTTGGTTCAGGTACTAAAAAATTCCATATACTGACACATTGAAGAGTAAGAAATTGACGCTGCATTTACCAAAGATAAGCAAAATCCAAGCTACACTGGAATAGCTTGTCACACTGTTGCTTTTTCCTGCAGTCATTTAACGAAAAAGAGAGTGGGGTCATATCAGGTTTGCCTCAGATTGATGTTTTAATGAGGCTAACTTTTTCTAAAGGTAAGGTAAACTATATACCCAATATTGTTCACTCAAAGACAGAACATACAGTCTTGAGATAATTTTAGCATCCTTAAATGCACTAGCATAAGCCACGTAAGTTACCTGCTTCAAAAAGATGCTTTTTGGCCACTAATATATTTTCAACCTCAGAAAGAGGGACAGAACTGCTTTCTCTTTTAGAAACATGCAACTGAAGTTCTCCTCTTTTTAAATAAAGCTGAAGCCTCTCTAAAAGCACAGAAGCTAAACACTTGCAAAAAAAAAAAAAAATCTATACATCAGGAACAATTCGTGTAACACATCAATAACACAGTTATTCTGTGGATATCCATTGATACGACATCAGAGGATTCAAACCAATTTGCTTTTGTAAAGCATGAGACCTGAAACAGTCCTTAACTCTTTCTGTAAATCACTGACTTAAGCATTTTTGCTCAGAGTTCACTGCAAAGAGCTAACAACTGCCTACAAACTGCTGTGCTGCTTCTAACTGGGAAACATGCCATGCAAGTACCACATGGGTAAGTGAGCACACCTCTGGTGCAGAACTAGTTAGGCCACTGTTTTGTCCTGTTATAAACTCTGGGATCAGCTAACCAGGCTGAGTGAAGAAAAAGGCTATTTACAAACTTTGGTCACTATATGATTCAAAGATGGTTATCCATAGAATTAGGAGTAGCTAGTGCAATCTTGATGAAAGATAGGTATGAAGTTCTCTCACCACAGCCAAGATCTAAAGGGTTTAAAAAAATCAATTCCTTAAAAGCATTTAGTCAAGTATTGACTGCACAGAAATGCAGCTCCAGGTCAATCACTCGGACCAGCTTTTTCGCTTCTGAAACACTGCTTCCTTTCCATGCAATTATACTAATACAATTCATATTTGGATTCTTGTTCTTAACCTCAAAGTTTAAACATTTCAGTATATGCAATGACAGTACTTTCAGCTCAGCACTGAAATTGGTATTTGTCTGCTGTTAAAAAAAATAAAATCAATTTTTCAATGCACGGACATCCATAGAAATCCGTAACAAAGGGCTGAGCTGACACAGCAGGAGAAACGCTCTCTTTTGTATTTTTTTCCCTGCTAATACAAGGCAAACTCCTTAAGCAAAACAAGCCAAGCAACTCTGTAAATTTAATACTCTTGACAGGCCCACAATAGTTAGTCATAAACTTCATGATGTTCACAGCATAAGGCTCCCATCTTGATCTTTGTGTGTCCCACCCATCCAATAAAAACATTTTAGGTTTACAAATACAGATTTATTTTCCCTGATATTACTGTAGAGTAACTGAAAGAATAAGAAACAAGAACAGCACTGTACTCTAATATTAGAGTACAAAGTAAATTCATGAGTTCTTTCCAATTTGATTCAAACTCAAAAACTTCACTTTATTAATCTATAAATTATACATAACCTATTATACTCAGAGAACCTGACCACCAGACATAAATCATTCTCATCAAGTGTAAGAAATTAACTAAAGAAAAATCATCTCACAGAAAAATCGGCAAGTCAAAACATTGCATGCATTTATCAACCTCCACAAAACACATGCTTTAGAATAGAAATAAAAAGGAATACAACCTACTTCTTTTCCCAGTGAACGTGGCTAACAAAGGAATAATACAAAAGCTGTAAGATCCCACTACCAGCAATGTCAGTAAGGTAATATCAAAGTGGCTTCCTGAGTCAGTCGGTGGTGTTAGTGTAGAATTGATGAAAATAACAGGAGAAAAATTAGTTTCTGTGCAACTGCGGAGTCCTCCTGGTATAGTCATTTAAAAAAGATCAAAGCAAGCTCAAAGCCAGAGAAACTGCAGCCATGTCCAACAGCTCATATTGCCCTTGCTTGCTCTTCGTGAATCCGAGTGGAAAAAATTATAAGCTTGAAGGCAGAGGACAAAACAGATTAAACCGGCTACCAAGTAAGGCTAAATAAGGAGTCATCTGTTTGGATACTTAATCTGAATACACTTCTTTGTTATGAAGCGATGACCCTTTCCTTTGTTACATGAGGGAGTAAAATGAAGAGAGAACAAAGCTGCTTAGGAATACCAGATACAATCCTAAACCTGAACAGCAAAAGTCAACATGGCTGTCACAGTAACCGAACAGACCTGATTACATAGGAATAGGCACTACATGCTTTATTACACACTCTTATTTCTTTGAGGAAAGAAGTCTTAGTTTTTTAACAAAGACACTCCAGGGGAAAGAAAAAAAAAAAGGGGAGGGGGGAACCCAAAACAACTCAAACACCAAGAGAAAATGTATTTATGTATGCATGTATGCATATGCGCATACATAAACTACAGACATATGTTACATCACCATTCCCTTTTTCAGCCTATTGAAGACAGATTTAAACATCATCTGGCACTAAGTAAAGGCCTTTGCCCAGACTCTAAGATATAACAGATGATGCAATAGTAGCAGAATATTTAAATGTACTCATTTGAACATGTATAGCTGGGAATACTACTATATCTAATAGTCAGCTGTGTGTTATGTCCTTCATATTTTTGGCCCTAGAATTCCCACAACTGCTGGTACAGACCACCATTTGTAGACCTTCAAATCAAAGAAAGTTCTGTTATTTTTCTCCCTACTTTTAATCAAAATGGAATTGGTTCAGGTCAGACACCAATGCTTACAGTTACCTTAGAAATTATAGAAGCCTACACATGCAAAAATTTAACATTCTAAAAGCAATTTGACTTACCTGCTTTTCACCTGATCTACATATTTTGTCTTAAAACTCTGAAAGTAGATAATAATCTAGTCCAAAAAGAGCATTTAGTATCAAAACCCTGTAACATGCTGTATTATGACAGGTAATCCATTCACACCATCTACTTACTACACTGCATGTAAACACAAAGAAACTTTCACTGAACACAAGCCTCGCTGTTTTTGTAATGTTTCATTATGGAACAGGAGCTCTACTGTAGCCTCTAGCCACAACACTAAAATCCAGCGCTCAAAGCTCCTTCAAGTGGTATATCTCAAGAAGAAAAGTTGTAAAGTAAGAGGCAAAAAGTCTAAGATCTAGAGCTATTATGTAGTAGAATTAGAATCGACACAGGCCTTCTGTAAGACAGCACTCCCTTGAAGGGGATTTTTGTTTTCTTTACAACAAGCAGTTGATGCTGACTATCAGCTAAAACTCATAACCCTGATAGATACTTACAGTTACTGCTGAAATGACTTGGCTCACTCTGAGCACTGCTGACTGATGAGATGCTAGGAGTTCTCTCAAACACTGATCTTTTGACAGGCACTTTGGATTTGGTGAGCGTTTTACCGGAGCTAGCCCAGGAGACTGGAGAATTTTTCATGGAGGCATGCCTCTCTCTTGGCAAAGATCCTATACTTGTCAATTGGGGGGAAGGGGTAGGGAGAGAAAAGAACAAAAGGAGTTGGAAAGAATCCAAAAGAATTGCTTCTTCTATATATATGACTACAAGTAAAAATATTTACACATTAAAAATACATGTAAAAAAGCCTAATCTACCTCTTATTGATGTGGTAAAAAAATGCTGTAAATGCAGAAAAACAGTTCCACGGATTTAAAGAGTTCCATTTTACCTGCACATTGACATCAGAAACAAGCCAAGAGCTTTAAAGACCGGCCTTTAAGGCAGAAATATGCATGCACAAAGTTTTTCCTGCATTCTCCTACCTCTGTGTATTACGGTTAGCTGTACTAACGATCCTATAAGAATATAATCTCTAGCTCAAAGACAATCCAAGAAAGATTATATCATTTGTTACCAGCCCCAAACCAGAGATTCCCTCCTTTCAAGGACAAACAGCACAAGAGTATCAAATTGTGCTGTACTCAGGTAATGCACTGAAAACTGACTAGTTCCCCAGGACTAGTTAAACAGCACTCCCCAGAGCCAAGTTTTTAGTGACCAACTGGTGCAGACATATTTTTGCATTAAATGCTGTTTTCATTTGAGCTTGTTGAATACAAATGCCCAACAGCTAAATTAATCCAATACAAAGAGCATTTATAGATGAGGCCAGTGTGCCACCTTCAGATGGGAGCTTGGCTCTTCTAATACTAACACCACAAGTATGCTTTCTGCAAGAAAAATTGTTTAGTTAAAATAAGGTTTTAGTTTTTTCCAGAAAAAAGTGCACCCAGATTAAAACTACAGTGGCCCAAAGGAAGTTATGTACACACGGACTTGTCTGGCCAGCACCGAGTTGACTCTTGTCAGCTCCAATGTCAACATTTTTATACAGTTCTCTAACTATGGAAGAGGTTTTCATTTTTGTACAAAACCAGAGATATGGCAGACAGACTTTTTTTTTTTAATATTGTTGGTTTTGGTGACAAAAACCTGCGTCTCTACGTGGAGACCTCATAGCAGCCTTCCAGTATCTGAAAGGGGCCTACAAGGATGCTGGGGAGGGACTCTTCATTAGAGACTGTAGTTGATAGAACAAGGGGTAATGGGTTCAAACTTAAACAGGGGAAGTTTAGATTGGATATAAGGAGGAAGTTCTTTATTGTGAGGGTGCCGAGGCACTGGAATGGGTTGCCCAGGGAAGTTGTGAATGCTCCATCCCTGGCGGTGTTCAAGGCCA
>JANHGB010014030.1:24343-44936 GCA_026283785.1 Coracopsis vasa | reverse complement strand
ACACAAACTTCAATGAGTCATTAAACATGCCTTATATCAGACCTCACTTCTGGTGCACTTTTATCACTTGTTTGGCATTACTACGCAGAGCTGTGATTCTGTATATGGCTTTACGTAGATCTCCAAGACAAAGTTATCAACCATATTTTAGATTTTTTTGTAAGTTACTGCAATGGACCCTTGAATATCTTCAGCTCACTAAAGAGCATCCAGCCTTTGTCGTGATATGAGAACACAAACTCACACTGACTCAAAACACATCTGTAACACAGCACTCCAGACGACATATCTGAAATAGCTTACGTTTGACCAAAATAAATTTCTGTGACATCTGAACCTCATACAACAAATCTGACAGCTTTGTAAAACACTTTCCATGTTGTTTTATAACACCTTGTTTCATTAATGGGTCAACATACCAGAAAAGTAATTAATCCAGACCAGGCAGAAATTCCTTTTCTAAACAGCCTCTCAGCAAAAAAGGTGCAAAACCCAAACAAACTTCACTCCTTCAGGACAAACAAACAGAACAAGATAAAAAAAAAAAAAAAAAAAAAAAAAAAAATAAACCCAACCAACCAAGCAAAAGAGGGGCTGCTATACAAATGCTGCATGTTAAGTTCAACTTAGTAATTTAAAGCTTTACATTTCAAAAGGCAGCTGAAAGAACAAAGGTAGCTTATCAGCTGCATTTTATTGTTTAAAGATGAGGGTAGCATGCTTGACTACTATTGTGCTGGACTTGTTCATCCAGTTCAAAAGGTACAAGAACAAAATCCTGTTTTGTTCACAGTGAACAAGCATGTGAAAATGCTCAATCTCTTCTTGTACAGTGTGATCCCTGTATATGACTTACAGCCAGCCTGGCTTCTCTGCAGACGCTGGAACGCAGCAGTGCTCCAAGCCAGCTGTGAACTCAAACCCATTCAGTGAGTGCAGCACGCTCTAGGATGACCAGTTTCAGAAGCAGTCAAATAGATGACCTTTGCTCTTTCCTTAGTTCTTCTACTGCTTGGTGCTTTTCTATAACACCCCTATTAAAGTAATTACTTCAAATACTCAAACACACTTTCCAAAAGCCCAGCTTGAGGGAGAATTTCTTTTAAGTCATGACACAAGATCATTAAACAACTACTCTAAGTGTTACTTCGGTTTTACAAAGTATTTTTGTAAGTACTGTTTGCTAAGAAAGGAGTCGCACAGAATTAAATGTGAAGTTTTGCAGACAGAAGCAGGAAGATATGGGATATAAATAAAAGGACTGGAAACAAGCACAAAAGCAGGATATTTAGTGAACCATTATTATGAAGACAATAAGCAATATCAAAGGAGCAGGCTTTCATCAGTTATTTAATCTAGTCACTGAAGTGGAATACTAGAAATATCACATTCCTCTACAGTGAAGTAATGAGTTGGCAAGTCTTTAGAAAAAAATTCTCTATGCAACAGCCACATTACTTCAAGTATGTTAAAATATCTCTTGTATTGGAATGGAAATAAGCAAAGAACAAAGTTCATTTTTCAAGAGCTCTGAAGTCAGATTTCAGATCCTTACTCAAATAGTCATCTGCTCATATGAACCCTTCTCACAGGTGGTTATTGTCAAGAATAACTTAAAGCTTCCTTCAGTAGCACTGGAGTCTAAAAAAACCAAATTGAGAGTATAAACATATGCTAGTAGTGGTGCCTTGTGCTTTTCTGACTTTCCCTGCAAGTTTAAAAATCCAGAGCGCTCTATTTTAGAAGTGCTAAAATTCATAGCTTTAACAAAAAAAAAAATCATTTCAAGCATGATGAAAAGGTGCAGTCTAAACCTACAGTACAAGGTCTTTGTAAAGCTAGGGGAGTAAACCTTCAAGAAAACATAAGATCTTTTGGCATCTATTAAAAGGAGTAATAAATAACGGAATGACAAACTAGACTTTTGTATTGTTTCCAGCACACCGATCTTAACATAGTTGTAAGAGCATTTATGGTTGCTATTTTGAGCACTGTAAAGCTCAATACTAACAGATTCCTGATGGCTGCAAGCTCCCCAGGTTGCCTGATTGGCCATTCAGCAATATTAGTATTACTGTATTATGCTATATATATATACATCAGTGTTTGCTCAAGGAATAAAGAATGGTTACAGCACATTTCATAATTCTACTAAAGATACACAGATACTCCCTTTCTAGTTACCTCTCCCTTTTAAAGTCTCAAATTACTACCAAACTTACCAAAGAAAAGGCAGGACACAATTATGTCACGTTGCTTGTAATACCTCAACTGATAAACATAAACACGTACAAAGACATGGAATGTTAAGTTACTGGTGGGTCTTGAAATATTAAGATGAAAGAGATTTATTTGTTTAGGGGATAACAGCTGATCAGAGAACAGTTTACATTATCATTCCTCATCTGACGCAGACTTCCACAGTATTGTTCCCATTCACCTACAATCCTTAGGGAAGTGCTCCTCTTTGGCACAGATATCAAGGAACCAGCAGCAAGCTAGTGCCAAAAACATAACCAGGATGCCAGCAGCCATGTGGGTAGGTATTGATGTGTCCTTCCTATTGCAGCTCAATATTCTCGGACTAAAACTAAAAAACTGATCACCAGTGCATTATATTAGCAGCTAACAACCACCAAACGAACCCTTTTAATTCTCTTACACACTCCTGCTGTCAGAAGAGTGATCAGGGTGTTTTCAATCAGAGGAAAAGAACAACACTCATGTACAACTACTGGTAAATTTCACTTTTTCCTGGGACTATTTGTCCCAGCTTTGAAATATGGCAGACCTCCTCCCAGTTAAATCCTTCCACTATCAGAGAGACTCTTCCCTTCCCTGTCTTCCCTCAGGCTCAACTCCCTGCATGTCACCTCTCCAGCACCTGGAAATAGCCTTTCTCCTTTCCAGCCTCAAGTCCAAACTCACACCTGCTCTCTCACCTCCAGCAGTGTCTGCCCCCATACTGCCCGCTGGACTGACTCAATGTTAGGTTTTTCCTTTTGTAGGCTGAACCAGAGCACCCTCACAAGCGACCACATCTGCACAGTCACACTGTCATCTCCTACAACCCCAGGCAGAGCCGATCTCCAGACAGGAGCTTTGCGCCAGCTTCATGGGCAGCTGCACAGTGGTAGCAAAGCTTGCCTATGCCAGTTTTGCTAGGAGTCTGTCATAAGCTGTTTGCACCCCAATTTAAACAACACCAACAGCTAGTTTTACTCAGCTATTGGAAATCCCTGTTTGCTTAGGAGTAGTGTGCACAAGAAGTCAAATCAATACACTATGAGAAAAGCTGAAGCAAAAGAAAACCACCAACTGCATCCTGTTATGCTTTTCATTATTGTCCAGCTCTTTGTACCACACACCCCTTCATGTTATACACAGATTTTTTTGATAGTTTGCAGATTTTATATCTATGTTATCTATAAATATTTTGAGATTTCTGCTGCAGGAGTTTGTGCATTCCTTGCATGAAGGAAGAATCTCCCTGTAGCAAAACATAAATACAATTTTCTTCAGGAAGACAAGGCTTCCTATTTCTCTCCTCCTTTACCTCTTCCCTCAGAGAATTCAAAACTAACCAATACAGGTGAAGAGTTATTTGAAGACACACTGTCATGTCCCTGCAAGTAAATGACGAAGCATCAAGAAATTTCCCTGCAGGGAAATGGAAATGGCGCACACCTCACTTCTTAAGGAAAGTATTCTTACAGATGCATCCACATTTCTGACAGCATTGATATGTTGACTGTTAGTATCAGCCTCTGCAAGTATGATCATGCTTCCTGCTACAGGAATAACACATTAAAACCCCAACTGGGCTAGTCATAAATCACTTGTAAAAAGTCTGGGAACAGAATGGCCACTGATGGCACCAGAAACAAAGCTGACAGAATGGAATGCTCCCAGAGTCCAGAGGAGGGCCATGGAGATGCTCAGAGGGCTGAAGTGCCTCTCCTACGGAGACAGGCTGAGAGAACTGCAGTCATTCAGCCTGTAGAAGGCTCAGGGGAGACCTTAGAGCAGCTTCCAGTGCCCAAAAGGGAACCTTGAAGAAATCTGGAGAGGGACAGCATGTAGTGATAAGACAAGAGGGAAGTGCCTTTAAGCAGAAAGATGGTAGATTAGATTAGATATTAGGAAGAAATTCTTCACTATGAGGGTGGTGAGACATTGGAACAGGATCCGCTAAGAAGCTATGGCTGCCCCATCCCTGTCAGCGTTCAAGGCCAGGTTGGACGGGGCTTTGAGCAACCTGGTCTAGTGTGAGGTGTTCCTGCCCATAGCAGGGGGGTTGGAACTAGATGATCTTTCAGGTCTATTCCAACCCAAGCCATTCTATGATTCTTTGATTCTGCAAGCTGGAAGTCAACAGAATACTGGAAAACTTGGAAACTTGGGAATAAAAGATCACTTAAGTTCATCTTCAAATGTTTCCACCACCAGCCCCCTATTCCCCCAAACCTCAGAGGAACACACCCAAGGATACCAAACCAAAGATACATCAATCAGCTCGCTTTGACATCACTCATTATAACAGATTCTGTATTACCTCACAAACAAAACCCTTCCACTCTTACTCATTTCTCATGATCAATTTGATTTCTAAAACTAAATAGGAAATAGTTTATTCCAAATAGATGTTTTTATGCTGAACCCTGTCTAAGGCTTGCAAAACAGAGCAGTATCTATCCCATGATATGAACTCCTTGTTAATGAAAAATAATAAAAGGAAATTGCTGTCAAAGTTAAAGCAAGTTTTTCTACTAGTGTATGTAGCCAAAGCTAAAAGCAAATTGACTAAATTGAGTTCAGATTATATAATTTTATGGCTCCTTTCTGGCTTCAAATTGCAAATTGACCATTTTGTACCTGAATGACCCACACCTGAGGCAGAGGCTTAAAGGTCAATACTTGGCACAAGGATGTACATAGCTCCAAACAGTATCCAGCAAACCACTCCCATTGAGAATGGTCAGGAAGAGATGGCAAAATAGAGTGGAAACATCACCAGGGAAGTCCAACTCAAGCCATCACAGAAAGGATGACCTGCAAGGCTCCTACACCCTCACAATTTATGTTGTTTTCTGAACTCTTACAAACTGATCAGGTGGACAAAAGTCTTTTCAGACACATAGAGTAAGTTTTCCCCCCACCTCATACTGCAAATTAGAAGAGAACAGAAGAGAACTGGTTATGAGCCATAGTCACTGTGCAGCGGAGCAATCTGGGTGAAGATGACCAAAAGAGGGATGATAGACAGGCTTTATATCATACTATAGACTACAGACATTATGCTCTGTGGAGACCCGTGTATGGGTTTCCTCCTTCCTGCACCTCTGAAGGGAAATATGGGAGTTTAAAGCTCACTTTTAACACAGGCTTTAATTACTGTAATGAACCCCTACATATGCAGTACAGAAAATGAAAAGGGGACTATATAATCTGGACAAATAATAAAAGGATAAATAATGATCTTGGATAAGTCAGCACATGAGAAACCTGCTTTTAGGATCCATAAAAGAAACCAGCTGTTTTGCAAAAGAAAAGGCATAAAAAGACTGGTTGAAATTAAATTTTAAGCCTTATTTGTAGACACTGGTGCATTTCAGACTTGTTCATGAGAAAGTCTATGGACAGCCTTACAAATAACTCCTCATTCCAGCATTTTGAGAAAAGGTCTGACTGTTTCAGGCCAGAGAACCTGGAAGTTATGTTTGCCTTTTAAAACATTTTGCTTCCTCTTGGCAATATGTCAGTCCAACTTTAAAGAGTCACATGGTAGATAGGAGGAATAATACAAGGTGAAAAGTGATTTTCACAGCAATCATGTTGGGTTTAGCTCCTGGGTCAGTGTCAGCACAGAGACTCAAGGATTGTGGGATTGCTTACTGGAACTGAATTGTTGTGGTTCTGCTTCACTAGTATTGCAAAAGGGTATACCAAAGTCCTGAATTACTAAGTTTACATACATTTCCAGCTGTATGAAAAACCCACTGAAACCATTTGGTTTCAGTTTTCCATATGAAAAGACTGCCTTTGTGCAATAAACAGGAACAACACACAATAATGAACACAGACTTAATCTGTCATGGCTTGTTCTAGTTTTAGTTTTGGAAGCTTCTCTGAATTACATATTTAAGTGTCAGATCAAGCCAAAATTCAACCAAAGGAATTTTGCAATTATGAACTAACAAGCAAATCAGTATTTCAAAGTATCACTAAACCTGCTATGGTCTAACCCAACTTAAAACATATTTCCTAGAGCATATGGGGAATTATTTTTCCTGTGCTTCAGTTAGTTGCAAAACACTGGAAAAAGACCTTCAGTATCATCAAGTTTTCATATGGTCTCAGTTATACAAAATGTTCAAGGAAACACAGAAGAGATGTCAAGATTCTCTCTACCCAAGCTTTCATTACTCTAGTTAAATGCTGTGAAAATACTAGCAAGAGAGAGAGGGAGTACCAATGGATTAGACACATGGAAAAGATAAGCAAAGCACAGGGCCATAACTCCGCTAATTGGGTATCGGTGCCTTAAGTCAGAGACAAAATGGTACTCAAAATGTCAGAAATAATTGTCAAACACTGAAAAACATTTTGGTTACAATGATGATTTACACAGCTTCCATTAATTTCTGGAAGTCTTTAACAGAGGAATAGTATTTTTGATGTGTTCATATTCCCAAATAGTTTCAGTTACACTTAAGGCTTGACAGAGACCTCACAGCTAAGATTCAGTAACAACGTGAAATTTCATATAGTGGGAAGTAATTTAAAGCAAATGCATAATTTTAAGGCAGAAGTGTAGGTGAAGTTGTAGCATATCAGAAATCTTACTTGCTGGTAAAGCTCCTTTCTTTTACGTACTTACAGGTAGGTTGTAATCAGCAATAGGAGAAAAAACATAAGTGGTGATCATACACGTTTTTAGATCTGAAGTAAGTAATTTATATCCCTATTTTATGCTGTTCAAACACAAATCAAACAACTTCCTATGGCTCAGACTGTCACAGTGCTTCCACCCAGCTGCATGGGTGGTAACGTGTGGTTGCTGGGGCAGGCTGACAGCAGGCCTTAAGAGTGATGTTCCATGGGACCACCAAAGCTCCTTGGCTTCTCCATTCCCCTTCTACTTCAATTGAAGGGCATCGCTCTTCCCAAATCATAATACCACAACTATTAGGTTAGTACTCCTCCACAGTGGTTATGTACACCCAATTAGAAGGCGTGTGTGTTTGCTGGGAACAAAACCAATAGTTGCTTTCATTTCAGGACTGGCTCGAAGTCCTGAACCAGGGTTCTAAAATTACACACGCCTTTCAGTAAAAACCAGGTAACTCGAACACCTTATTATGTGTCTTGAATTCTAATAAATGCTTTCATCAATAGAAAACTAACATAGTAAAAGGCACTGCCTGCCATCCAATATTACAGAAATCTACATGTTATGGAGAAATAGTAACAGAGATAATATTGATGCATCTCACAACTGTGACCGAATTTCTAGACTTTGCCATTTCAAAAGCCACTTCACCACACTGAATCAAGTCAGGTTCACCCTTTAGAGAACCTATTTCTAATTCAGAAAAAAACTCCAAGTTCCAGCTACAATACACCAATGCTGGCAAAAAGCAGTCAGCAACCATTTGGAATTAATAAAAAAGTTATTTCTAGCTTAACGTGCTCTGCAAAGAACCTCAAGAAAATGTAACACTTGAGATATGAGTTTTCCTCTCCTTCTGCTGTCTTTTGTCCAGAAGAGAATCGGGGAATTTCCTCAGAAGATACGCTTCCTATTGGTTAGTGCATTACCACTGAAAAGCTTTAAGGTTTCAATCTACAAGAGAAAAAATGTTACTAAAATCTCAACTCCTGCCAAGTTGCAATGATTTTATAATTAGTGTTTTATACATGGCATTTTCTCTTTTATTTCTTGGTTATAGGGAAGTTTCCCACTTCCCACTTGAAATGACAGTGCATGACACAATCCACTGCTCACAAGCTCATGATTATACATATACTAATACATTTTGGACAGATGGACTGCTTCTCTCCCTCAACATACACAAGTGAGAGATGACACAGAGCTATACTATCAGTGTATTTAATGGACTCACTGCACTGATTTTTCTTCCTCCCTAGCAATCCAAACACAGCCAGCAACTGGTTAAGAATTAGCTACATTTATGTTAGCACCTCAAGAAGCAATGAGGTCATTAAGATTTTTAAGACTCAGATTGACAAATGCCTGAGCAACCTAATCCGAATTCAGTGTTTGACCCAGTTACAGGCAGGGAGGGCTGGACTAGGTGACCTTGAGAAGTCCTTTCCATCCTGGATTTAGCTAGTCTCTCTGTAGTCTGGAGAAATCCTGACAGCAAACAACTGTACAGCTACCAAGCTACTTTTCTGGACTGCTGGAATTATCCCAACGCATGAGTTTTACGCCAAAGTTTTCAAATTACTTAACTGGAAGAAACAGTTACTCCCTACAGGAAGGCTGCAGCTAAAACAGGCAACTGGGTTTGGTTTACAAGCTGCTGCTTGGCTGCAGTCAGCATATGTACAGTTCTACTTCAAGAATCTTCAGAAACAGATGGGGTAGGCAGTAATAGACAGGGTCTTACCTAAAAGGTGTGGCCACAAAACACAGCGGGGCTTTGGTTAACAATACCAAGTAACTCCCTCCTTTCCCTTGCTTCTCCCACCCTGCACTCCCATCTTCTCATTTGTGCCAGTACTGTGTTTACCAGGGAGCAAGGAATCATGCTTAAGAATTCCCTTAGCAAAGGATGTGAACTTAACCTGACACAGTTTAATGCATCAAGTCCTACTCTGCAGCACGAAAACACTGCATAAGCAAAATGGAGAGTAGAATGTGCTTATAACTTTGCACATTGGAAGCAGGGCTGGGGAGAGGGCAAGGAGTTAAAAAAATTAGTCTCATGTGCAGCACTAGAGATCTAGTCTCATAGATCATACCACAGATTTGACATGTTGAGGTGCTGCTTCATGCTCTTACCTTAAGTAGCTTTTTTCCAACAGGAAAAATTCAGATGGTATTCTACTGACTACTGTAATTTCAACATAAAATGAGTTGGAGAGGGACAGGTTTAGCTAAATAAACTTGGGGAGTAGAGGTTTTTCTTTTCAACAGCAAATGACTTCTTCTGAAAGTGCATCTGGTTTTTGGTTGGTTAGTTGGTTGGCTTGTTTTTAAGAAGGAAGAAGTTATTCCTATAACCCAGCCATGCTTATGTTTATTTCTAGTGATAGTATCGTAAATCTACTCTGGACTAATAATCTAAGAGACAAATATACATCTATATCTATATCCATCTCAATTCTTCTAAGACTATAATTACAGATAGGAAAACTCTAAACTGGTATTTAGGGAGGTGACGAGTCTTCCAAGAAATTGGTGGCTTACAAGCAGGTACCTAGTTCACTGAGCAAGTCGCTCACATTAGCAAGGCTCAATTCAGTGAATAGCCTATATCCACTTTCTCTGAGGGACTCGTCCCATGAAGGACTACCGATACAGATTTTATCATGCTTCACCACCTGTACATAATTAAAAGGAGCAGACTGGACTGTTTTATAATCTTAGATTGAGTAGGTTAAAAAAAAACCAAAACAGGTTTTACTGGGTATAGCTGGGTGTGCACACTTTCAAAATTACACTGTATTGTAGTGTAGTCGTTTATAGCCAGGATATCTTTGCCATTAGCTATATTACCACACTTGATTAAAACAGGCACTAACCTAGAAGAGCATTCCCAACTCGCTACAATGCAGTTACAGAACGTATTTTCCAGTCACCAGATTTAAACAGCAGCCTACAGACTAGATATAAAAATCCCCCCCAACCTTTGGTATTAATCAGTCTGAGCTTAATTAGCAGCTCAAGCAGTAGTTTCTTTTTCAATTATAGTTTCTAGAAAGGGGAGGACCTAGAGCTGTACTAAAATTAGGCTGAACAAAATATGTTATGCCTTGAAATAAGGGCTCACTCCCGTTGGGATAGCATACAGCTGCTTATCGTAAATGCTTTGTACCCGAGCCCTGTATTTTCTCCTCTTCAGTCCTACATCTTTCAAATAATTCTAGTTCTAATTCTGCAACGTTCGGTTATATAACCAAACTATAAATAATATTTAAATATTGTTTCTTTTATTAGTACCACATCCTCCTAAACACAAGATTTTACACTAATGAGGTGTCACCTGCCTTTTTTCATCCCATGTATTAGCAATCTGCAATCTAGGCAGAATAGTATGCAGCACCAAAAATACAGCTTTGTAGCATTCTAGAAGAGCATTTAATATGATATCCTTATTTTAAGAAACTGGTTAAGTGGTAATATTCCAGAGAAAAATTCTCTTACCAGAGCTTGATGACTGAACAGTCCCTTTGTGAGGTGTTTTAACTGCGCTGACAGTTTTATTTTCACATCCTCTCTTCAAGGGCAACACAGATGGCACCATTTTAACCTTGGGAGTTGATGCACTCCGTAGTGTGAGTGGACCTTTCTTCAGTATGCTTTTCCCTGGTGTTGTCCCATCCTTCACAGAAGGCATCTGGTTTTAAAAAAAACAAACAAAAACCTAAAAGCAAAAAACACAACAACAAAAACCCCACACACCACCACTGCGAGAAGCCGAAGATCTCCCTTTCCAGCATCTGTAAGGAAACACTGACAACACAGGTAGGGGATATGCTCAGCTGTCTGCTGTCACATTGTCCACATCCGTAGTTCAGAACCTCAGTTATCATCTCCTGAGTGGCCTTCAGCAACACAAAACTATTAGTTTGAAGCTAATCGCTGCTAATGACAAACACACTCACAAGGTTACACAAGCTATTTTACATCAGAATTTTTTCCTCCCCATACTCCAATTAAGCCATTCAATTACATGACTGCACCCAGTCTCAAGATGAATTCTTTACCAAGCAACTATGCAAGTTAATGCCCTGACAAGATAGTTGTCCCGTACTACCTGAAATGTCACAGCCTGTACAATAGGTTTCTTAATATAGGTCTTATGTTACAACACAAAAACAGGTTAAAAACTTTCACATTCAGGTGCCACAGATAGAACAAATTCAGGAGCAGACCCAGGACAGGTTAAAATAACCTGTTTACATGTAGTACTCCTCTACCATTCCTACAGAGTTCTTGTTCCATTTTATATAGGCACTAATTCATGACCACTCATGCTCTAAAGTTAAACCTCTATTGGTAAACTTATAAAAATGTACAGCTGTTCATATGTTTTTTTGTGATTTAAGCTGATATGCAGCAATTTGGTCATATGAATGCTCTTTGCACTTCTGACTTCATGCCTCATCATCTTTTTTAGAAGTTAATCTGTACTTTCAGAAGAACATTTATTAATTTCAGTCCAGCTGATTGGTCCACTGCACATTTTATAGAATTTGGTCTATTGATTTTTTCCAGGTACCAGAAGGACAACTAATATCACAAAAGTTTCCATCTTAGCAACAGAGTGAATTAAAAGCATTCTTTCCAACCCTCAGCACCAAAAGGAAGGAGTGAAGCAGAATCCAAGGTCTGAAAGACTTTAGCATTAAAACAGAACATCCTTGCTTTCACATTCATTTATGTTTTCACATTAATTTATTATAATATATAATATTATTAATTTCTTCTGTAATGTTTCAAAAATGGATAGCTGCTTCTGCTTTACCTGAAGTACCTTCCTCCGTACAATGAGCTTTACTAAAGTTTTTCTTGCAAATCAATAAAGCCTGACAAAAACTCAGACAACACCTCTTTTATCAGTAACAGCTAATGCCTCCATTTTGCTGTCTTAATACAAGTTGTTGAAACTACAAGCAAACAACAGGAGGCACTCCATACAGCAGCAGGACTCCAACTCTGTGTCCCTACCTCCCGAGAACTCAGCCGGCAGGATCCCGAAGCTCTGTGCTTCTTTCCCACAGTTCTTTTTCTTTTAAGCTACTTTCAGAATGTTTGGAAGCAGCACGTTTCTTCTGACAGGCAGCTGACTCATCCCAAAATATTTCCCAACCAACCAGCACACGCATACCTCCCGGCCAGGAAGTTTGCACCTTTCAGCTGGCTGACTGCCCACAACCAGGTATATGCCCTCTGCATGAGAAATATTTCCTGGCTACTCTTAACTATTCAAATGAGTCCCAGCTCTCCTTTAAACAAACAACCTCCCAAATTATTCAAAGCAGACAGTTAAATTAAGATGTTAAAAATAAAACACTTGACCAAGTTGCTGGTCTTCAGGTTTTATGTGACTTAACATTATTGTTAATATACGCACAACATTTCTGTAAGCAAATTTAAGAAAGTGTAATTTAGTTCTAAAGCATGTTTTGAAATGGAATACTGAAACCAGCAATTTATCTTTAACATCTATTTAAAGTTACAGCACCACTAGAATTACCTTGATGAGTGTGCATATTAAAAGGCGTATTTCAAAAAACTTCACCAAGTTCTGCTATGCAATTTTACCAGTTTGACTAAATTAAGACTCGTTTGTTTTTTTATTATAAATCTTAACAGCTGCATTGCCTTAAAAAGAATTTACCAAAAAAATTGTTTATACCATGGAATAAGATGAAGGCTGAAGACACTAAGTAGCACTTCAGTGCAACCAGTTTGTAAATCCGCAATTTCTTAGTTTCATTTATTAGGGAAAGCCTTCACCTCAGAAATCAACACGACAGTTACAACTGTGGACACAAACCCCATTCCCCAATTTCCATTCAGCACTGTGCAATGCAGAATTCCTTTTTATCAAGTGTGCAAAACATAATTATGTAAAGAAAAAAGCTTACCAAAGGAACAGAGTGCAGGTCAAACGTTTCATTCGCCACATCTTTTAACAAGGCTGCTTCCAGAAGGATTCCCATGTTGCTGCTTTGCTCACTTTCACCTGCAGCCAGGTAGGTGTTCTGAGCGCAGGGCTGCACTAAAGAGTCTGAACTTTCCATTTTATCATTCAGCATTTCTTTCAAGTTCTCTACACATGCTGGAATCGCAGCAGAAGCAGAGGAGCATGCCGAATGGGCAGAGTTTGCTTTGCCAGTGTCTTCCGGATTCTGTTTTAACAGAGGTGTCTTTGAAGCCTTGTGGGAAGCGTTTCTGGGATGTGTTCTGGCATGTACATCTTGGCTAGTGAAGAGGTGTTTGTTAAGATGTAGCTTGTGGGGCTTATTCACAGGCAATTCCACTGCACTATCTTTAGCAAGATCTATTTTCTTTTTCAGCATTTTTATAGAGGGGGACAATCGCCTTGGGGAAGCAACCAGTGAGGGTGAGGAGCCAGCTGATAGCTGGGGGGACTGGGGAGACTGTTTTAAGGCTGCACTGTCTCTTGACTGTAGAGAAGGTCTAGACATAACCTTTGGCTTAACATTTTTGAAATTAGGTCTGGGAAAACTGACAATCTCCGATTTCTTTGCTTTGGTTATTGTTGACACAATAGGAGACCTGCCCACCGTTTTTCCTGCAGTTTGACCTGAACTAGCCTTACGCAAAGGCTGTCTATTATGCCCTCCTACGAATGCCTCATTTGGTCTCAGTTTGGGAGACTTGTCTCCGGGTTCCACCAAAGCTGGAACACAGAAAGTTGTATTGTTTGATAGTTCTTTAGGGGTTGAAGTACATAGAGCTGGATCACTTTCATTAGCCATAGGACTGAAGACCACAAAGGTTGCTTCACATTTCAGATCAGGTGTAACAGCCCTCTTTAATTTTGGTACACTGTAAGATGCAAAAGAGGTGTTGCACGTATCCCGAAGAGCAGCATTTCCAGATATATGCTGTTCTCTTGTTAAGAGTTCACTAGTTTTCTTCGATAATTGCTCTTCATCCATTTTATTTAGTGGGAGAAGGGGCACATTATTTACAGGACTATCCATGCATGTTTCAGCACTGGAATTCCCAGTTTCACCATGGTCAGGCGTATCCTGCAAGGATTTGACTTGGTCATCTTCATTAAAATTAACACATGGTGATAACGCATCTTGCCTATAAGGATCTCTACATCCAGCAGCTAGTTTTACAGACTCTGCTTCTGTTTCCTGTGATTCTTTATCAGGCTTATTAGTGTTATTTAGGTAGTGCTTGACACCTGCAGGGGAAGGATGATAAACTTCAGGTTCTGAACAGGCGTCTGGGCTTTCTGAAGCTACTACTGCAGAGAAGAAATTACGTGTTCTTTCCGAGCTGGTTCTATCAGATTGCTCTCTCATACATACTTCAGAAGAGATTAGTGTTTCTCTTGGATACATGTCATCATTTTGATCAGTTCCCAGAGTTTCACCTATAACATTAGTAACATCCAACGTGGTCAGGTGGCAGCATGCCCTGTCATTTACCAGGGACTGTGCGTTCTGTTCTGAAGCAAGAGGAGGTAACACACACTCAGAATCAGTCTGACTGTAAGGCACCGATTGTTTGATGCTCTGATTTTGCATTTTTGCCACAGCAACATTACCTTTCAGTAAGTTTGTTGCTTCTTTCAAGTCACAGTTCAAAGGATACTCACAAGTCTGTTCAGTCATGGAAGACTTGCATGCAGCATCTGCATCTCCCAACAGAGCTCCTGCGCAGTTGTATTTACCAGGTGTCTTCTGCAAATGAAGTGCTTCAATACTCTCCTGTTTCAAAAGAACACTTCTGAAGTCACTGCTATTTTCAAGAATGGTGGTATCATCTTCATGCTCAGTCACCGTATTTTGGTCAGTCGAATTATCATCTGTCTCTGTGGTACAATTCTTTAAAGAAGGTGCAGCTCTGTGACATGCGTAGTTATTTCCATTTTCATCCCTTATAAGTAAGGAAGACTTCAAGCCATTCTCTGCTTTGTCATCTGACTTTTCAACATTCATTTTGAAGGCTAAGCCTTAAACTGTTTTCATTTTATACTTATTTAAAATCCCAGAGAATGCAGATTCTTCTGAACTTCGCAGTAAAAAAAAGAACACCCCAAAACCCCAGCTTTTCTCTGGAATGTGTCAAGTGTCCTGAAAGATATCTAAAAAGTAGATCTTTGCTTTCATGTTTCCCAGGAGGATTTGAAAATTCTGGAATTTAAAAGAAAAAAAAAAAAAAATTAAATTAAACACTACTAGCCAAACCAGGATTTTAAGATAGGAAGCATTCTTAAGCCACTAGGTTTTGAATCAAGTGCAGCCATTTTGACCAACTTCCTTAAGCAGGTTAGGCTTTTACAATGATGTTGTCTGTGCATGCTAACTTTCACAATCAATTTCTGCTTCCCTGACTGCCAAGCAACTTTTGAACCCTCTGGTCAATTGCAATGAAGTGTCACTTTTGGGGTGTTCATGGACAGAGGTCAGGTTCCCAGCCAAAGAACAGGAAAACTGGAGAGCTGAATCCATCACTCCAGATGGGTGGTGGTGTTCAACACTTGTCCAAACAAAAAAATGGAAGAATGAGGACACTTGCCATCAAAACCAATGAGCAAACAAGTCACTGTTTTTTAACTAGAATGCAGACACCAGAGTTCAACGCCCTTAAATGAGGGTACTGATATAATGACATATTTGAAATTTGGTGGGAAGAAAGTGGCAGGACATGAACATCAGGAATAAGTACATAGGGTGGACAGAATAATGCACACTAATACGCGTGCTAAAATCTGACATGATTTGACTGTAAGTTAACCACAATGAGTATCAGAGTCCTTAAAGACTAAAAATCCAGAGGTGGCATAAACAGAGAATACTTGATCTGCACTATCAACCTTCTCAACCATGGTGACAATACTGGTTGCAACACCCTGAGACAGGTCAGGGAAGCTACAAGATCAAAGGAAAAAAAAAAACCACAAACTATTTCTGCTATCTTGATGTTGATTAAACACATTGAAGAATAATTCCCTGACCATATTTTTGTACAGGAATCAGTGCCTGCCTTGGGAAGAACTTTAGAGAAGTAACTCTTGATTTGTCATCTAACAAAGGAATTCAAATCCTCACAGAAACCATATAAACCACTTTGGAAACCACAGGAGGGGAAACAAACTCTTATCAACAACTACTTGAAAGTGGAAAATAAACCCAGCACACTAAAAAGTGAAAGGTAAGTTACTAAAAGGAAGAATGCATCCTTCAAAAAGCTGACATTTCTCCTTTATTTTCTTCAGCTGGAAACACAGCATTCAAAATAAATTCTCTCTCCTATCAGTGAAAAGTATAAAGCCTTCAAGAGGGGCTGTAGGGCCTGTAAACAGTTTTGAGTACAAAAGCAGCACACAAATTAAGACAGCTCTAGAACTGCAGGAATTTGCATGCTCATGCCAAACACAGAGTTGGTTCTGGCCCACAATCATGTCTTCACATGGAGACTCCAAACATCTGCCTCAGATTGAGGATAAAAAGATCATGGAACAAGGAACCAACAAAGTATCAAGATTAGACTGCACCCTCCTCCTCCCCGAGGATCAAACAGCTTTACTACCTTAAATCTCCTGGTTCCTTAAGGCTGGTCTAAATCCTTTGCCTACCCACTATTACTCAGTTCCCAGAGAAGCATAAACAATTTCAGCACCCTCAAATATGAGGGTACTTCCATTAGGAAACCTAAGGCAGATTCAAGAGTTCTTCCAAAAAAGTCTTCCCTCAAGGCAGGGCAAGAACCTGGCCTAAATAATTTTCCATTGATTTAAGTCAATCACAGAATCACAACTGCTGAAAAATATGTACAGACTTTGCTTTCACTGTTGTTTTGACACATTCAAACTGGTTTCTACTTGTCCGGGGACTAGCCCGTAACACAGCTTGCTCACCTAGTCATGCAACAAAAAGTTAAAGATTGCATTTTAATTCAGCATTAGCTTAGATCCAACCAGCAGTTTTACCTCTTTCAAGAGCTTTCTCACTACAGTAAACAGGGAACTTCAGTATGTCAAGACTTAGCGAGACTGAGATCCCAAGAATTTAAAGAAAGACGCCAGCTTACAGCATTCATAGCTGATAATGCCAAGATTTTCAACAAAACCGACAAAACCAGCTCAATAAACCTTGATCCAGTCAATGCTGAAAAAACTCCAAGAAAAATAAAAGTCATTTTGAGACTGAGTAGAGAAACATGGAAAGTGTTACAGTTGTATATAAAGGTACACATTTGTATATGCAAGTCCGCTCACACAGTGCTCTGGACTGCCATATAACTACAGAACATATAGTAATAATCAATTCATTCAGTTATTTTTAAAGCAAGTTTTCACTTAGTAATCAATACTTTCATGAGCAAATAAAACAGCTAAAAATATAGCTTCACCTCCACATTTAGAGTCCTGCATAAAAAGTGAGTTATGCTAAGGATTAACTATAGTGTATAAAAATCTGTGACCTAGATGAACATTAGTCATCAAAAAATTACATTCTGTAACTCTGCAGGTACTACTATGCTCATCAAGCTTATGAGAACATCTCCTGGTGGTGAGAAATTCTTTAGAGTTAAGATCTGCCATAGGAGGCTGAATGAAAAGTTAACCTCAGCCAGCAGCTCCTCCATAGGAGGGGCCAGTAGCAGATGCACAAAACTGTTACCCTTCTCAAGAACACTCCTTCCCAAGAATACACTGCTCCTGGCAAATAATGACTTGCAACGCTCTAAACTAAACGCTACTAATAAACTCTTTGAGTTTGTCTTAACATCAACAAGCATTATGCATGTCTGGCCTCCACAACACCCTGTAGTCCAGCGCAAGAGTTCACCTATTTTGTGCTTTCAGTAAAGCTCAACTTGCCAAATTTCAGCTGCATGTTTCAAGTGCTTACATGTTGCAAAAAAGGTCTTCATTATCAGAGCTCTGAGCTTTCCTATTCCTCAACAGGTATGAGAGCTTGGGGTAACAGAAGGTATCATGGAAAAAAAAGGGACAGGAGCTTGGCAAGCAGATTCTCCTAAAAGGAGAAGAGATCAGCTGCCAGCAGCCCCAGATCCAGGAGAAATACACCACAACATGCAGAACTGGGCTCACAGCAAGATCTTGTCACTTATACTAACCTATGAGGGGCACCCAAGGATGTGCTGTAAAAGGGCAGGACAGTGACTCATTCAGTACTGGGTAAACAGGAATCAAACCCGTATCAATTACAATCAATAATCTAAGCTACAAGTTTACAAGTTACAACAAGAATGCAAGTCAGTTTGCATTAATGACACAATGTAGCCAGAGACAATTTACGCTTTTCCTGGTACCCCACCATCAGATGCCGTTTACTCAAACCCATCAGCTATGTTTGTGCAGTCTGTATAAAGGAGGGTGGGTAGGGAATAAATCTGAAAGGAGAGGGTGTGCCCAGACATGCAGAAAGGCAGTCTAAAAGAGCTCTAATCAACTGAACACGCTTTGATACCAGTCAAAATGCATTATCAGCATCTGTATTTCAGCAGAAAACAGTATTGCATAGTCAGGATTAGCACAGTCACTGAAGTCAGAAACCATTTAAGGCATTTCATATGTCTAACAATGTGTATTACACTACAACCAGTTTACCTGACCATGTTCTTGAACATGACACAACCACACAAGTCTGACCTTTTCAGCACATACACCTGAAGGCAGAAATGGCAGCATCCAGGAAAGAGGGAGTCTGCCATGACCAGGCACCCCTCTCGACATGCTCTGTCCAGTGTTGCTCACACATGGTTCCATCAGGAAGGACTGGGAAAACATGTGATTTCAGGTGACACCGCATTTGCACAGGACCACAATTCCAGAGCTCACTGTACAGCCTCAGTAATGCCACATCCTGATGTGAACTAGCCTGTTGCCAGCATAATTCAAGCTATTAGAAGAGAGAATGAGTTAAGCTCCTAAAATAAACATCACTCAAACATTTATAACATGACAAGTACAACATACTTCTAGAAGCGCTCATGTGCTAATGGCATTGCTTGTTTAAGAATACACGGTATCATCGGTGCTGGCAGTGTGAAGGTGCTGTGTTTATAACAAAAAACCCCAATGCCACAGGGTAGCTAAGTGACATCTGTGTGCTTAAAGCACATTTTAAAAAACAGGATCAACGTGAGACACTTGCTATGGTAAGCAGAAATTATGTGCAAGTTACATCTGCAAGCAATCACGCAGGCACATTTGACTGAAGGAGCAGTATCACTTTCACTGGCATACACCATCAGGTCTTGCCTCCTACTCGGCTATTTGCCAGCCTGCTTCAAGACTTAAGCACCAGCATAACATACAAGTGATAGTAACCAAGGAGCATGAATTTTAAATCTTGGCACTAAGGTATGGAAGAAGTAGAAAGGCTGTTGAGCATACAGCTGCAGAAATCAGACATCCTAAAGTTGAGCAAGAGGTGCTGACTCCCCATAAGAAGTTCAAACTATGACACAATACTATCAGACTACCCCAAAGCACACGACTGCTGATGCTAACAGGCACATCTACTCTAGTACTTTGCTCCTACTAGTGACTAAATGGTTGTTTAGAGAGAGCAATGCTAGCACTTTTCCCAGACTCATGGCCTCCAATCACTGTAGTCCTCAGAGCATCGGTTCAGTGGAAAGCTTCAGCTGCTTTTGGAACCTTCTTTTCCTTGCCCATAGTCATTGCTTTCCTAAGATGAAGATTCCTTACCTATTTAATTGTTCATAAACTCTGGCCATCCTTGTTAGCCCGTCTTTAAGTATGTTAGGCTGTTGTCTCCATCTCCAAGCTCAGACTATTATTTATAAGCACATAATACACTCAGATATTCCAATGGATTTATACAGTGTCTTGGTAACACAATTTTTCTTCCTTTAATAATTGCCTACTTCAGATTTTTATTGTAAGCTAAGTTCCAGCAGAACTCTGTATTCAGAAGTGGAAGACTGGTCCGGGGACTTTTCTTACAAGTTAGTTAAGTCCATCTTTTACTTGGATAATAAAGATACTTGAAAACAGTGGCTAGAAATGGCATCTAATATTTCTGGGATATTGAGGTGCAACACCCCAAACCAGGAAGTTCTGCAAATGCACATGGCTTTCCTCTACTCTCTTTAACAGCAACTGACAAGATGAAACTCAGGGAAGTAATAAAGATAAGCTTACACAGGCCAGTGAGAAATGACAGCTATTAAGACGGTGCAAGTAAACACATATACTTTACTATTTTTGATTAAATGTATGATCAAACAAAACCAAAACCACCTATTTGAATGTGCAGATGAGAATACCAACAAGCCTCACACTTCACTTGGTTATTCCAGCATAGAATCACAGAATCATCTACGTTGGAAAAGACCTTTAAGATCATCAAATCCACCCTTCAACCCAGCACTGCCAACGCCACCACTAAACCATGTCACTAAGGGCCTCATCTACACAGTTTTTTGAACACTTCCAAGGACAGTGATTCCACCACTTTCCTGGGCAGTCTTTTCCAATACCTGATCACCCTTTTGGTGAAGAAAGCTTTCCTAATATCTAAACTCTCTTATGACTTAATCAGGCTCTCATTTGTAGCTTCATTAAGACCGCATTCACTGCTGGAAGTGGCACAGACCACTCATGGGCGTTTCAAAGTATGGTGCAGC
>JANHGB010014030.1:0-24243 GCA_026283785.1 Coracopsis vasa | reverse complement strand
AGCACACAACTGCACACGGTCAGTTATGTACTTGGTTATCGTTCCTTTATCCATTGCCAGCATAAACAACAGCTGTCCATGGTTTTCCATGAGATCAATATTCAAACTGTCACTCCTTAGGAACTTGTATGAATGACATTAAGTTATTACTTCCTGGTTAGTCATCAGCTTTTCAGGAAGATGCTTTGGGGCTGTTTTTCATTTGGTTGGTTGGGTTTTGGGGGATGGGGGTTTAGCTATTTTATCACAACTAACTTGTTTAGCAGAAGCCTGTGTTCTTGTACAAAGAAGGATAACCTTCAGATCAAAATGAAAGTAAAGAGCTGGACCTTAAAAACAAACAAAAAAAACCTCAACAAAACAAACAATAGCACATTCATTATGGCACTTCCTTGGAAGGTCAAGATTAAAGTCCTTTTAGGAAGATTGAATAGCTAAGCACAAACAAGACTGAGACTCTCAGAGGCCTACGTTCAACAAGCCTAATCAGTGTTCAAGTTCTTTGACTAGATGGGGTTACAAATATTGTTCACTTTCTCCATTTCCTGGAATTCAGTTAAACCGATTTTCTCCATTACTACCATTCAAAGGGTACATTTATTCATTTTGGTATCTTCAAGTTAGGAAACAGCGAGCCAAGATTACTGACATGAATTTTCCCGTCAAGATTGACATATTATCTGTGTAGGCAGAACAGTGGTAACAGATTACGAAGAACAAAAATGCTTTGTGTGCTAGGTCTGTCCAGCCACCCGCATACACCAAATAAGTGAAACTTTAAAGCTGATCAGAAAAGGTTTCTGCTCTTCAAGAACATCCTCAAGTTTCAAGATAGTCTTCAGATATCTACCAGCTTTCCTGAGGTCTCTCACTGTACACTCTTTATTGTCATTTCTCATTCTTTAAGGAAATTTCAGCCATCAGTACCTTTGCTGCCCATCCTTCTTTGAACAAGCTTCGAACATTCAAAGTAGAAGTTAGGCTGACCTATCCACAAATAACTTGTCAGTCCTCTCAGCAACCTTTCTATTCTCCATTATATGTTTCTCCTCGCTGACAATCCTTTTAAATTGTCCTATATTCTTCACTTGCTTCTCATTCTAGCCGAAGTCAAACCTAGTAGAGAAGCAAGTACACAGGGAAGCAGCACAGAACAGTCATTACACCTTGGATTCTCAAGAAAGATGGGGTGCTGCTGCTGGTGTTTTGGTGGTTTTGTTCTGGTTTGTTTTTTTTTTTTTTTTTGTTTACTTTTTGTTTTAAAATATGGCCTCTGAGTATTAGGTAGGTCTACAGACACTTAAGTGAAAACTTTGTCTGCTGCTAATCTCCTCTTGACTGACAAGTACAGAAAGCACAAAAATGGCAGAAATACTCCGCAGAAGCAGCACCATGCTGCAAGGCTAAAATACCAGTTGTAAACTGAGGCAGGAAGAAAATAAAATATTTCTTGTTTCCTAACAATGAGCAACAACTTAGTCATTCATTTAGCAAGTCAGAGCAGAGACGGCTTAACCATTACCACTGAAATAACTCCTGCATTAAATATTTGCCTCTACAATCAAGTTTTAATGCCAAGCAAATATACCACAATGGGCTAGGCAGCACACACTGAGACTACTTAAGATTATGTGCTGACTCAAGACTTTCTGTGTTCCTGAACTATTTTATGAAGCATCTGTGCCCCCAGCACTAGCGTGAGTGCTACACAGCATGTAGCTGACACTATCAGTATTCTGGCTAGTGCAGTGACTGCATCGATGTAATCGGATAGTTAAGGCCACAGAAAAAAAATCACCTGCTCCCGTGTCCTTTCAGGTCTCCACCTAAAACTGTTCAGCAACTGGCTATATTTAACACCAGCATATAACATGAACTAGTTTACAGAGCATTTGGAATACTTTCAATATAACCTGTAGTGAGGCAAGACACAGCATTACTTAGCTCTAGCCGATTATTCTGTGTAACAAATCTATAGCCTAATTTATCTGAAATAGCAGATCAACAGGATCTCCAACAACTGAAAAAGCAGTTCTCTTTCACAATATCCTTTTGCAGTACAAATTGAGGAATTAATCAAGATGCTTAGGATTTTCCATGTTAACCCAGATCAGAAGTTTAATCAGCTCGCAGTGGACCTAAAGATGCTTGCTGTGCACAAATGGGCATTTATTCAGAAAAGGCTACAGCCAGCCAAGAACAGTTTCCACTTACTGTACAAGGAATTCTACCACTGAGTTAGGACTGCCCTTCTGCACAGCAACAGCATCACAGCAGATTTTAATTCTAAAAATGCTGGACTTACCAATTAAAGAACAGCTATTACTACAATTTATTTTTTCTTTAACATTAAAGATTACAATTATATACAGTGAACAAAATCTAGTAGAACTGCAATAAACCGGTTACATGACATAATATTTTGGTAGAATACAGCTCCAATCCAACAATTAGAAGTCCTAAAGGTGCAGTGGTTGTTGAGGATTTTCAGTAAATACTGCTGAATAGCAGTTTAAATCTTATCAATCCTAACAGTTTCACCAATATTTCACCTGCAGTGTTGCACAACTGGCATCTGGAATAACCAGGCAATTTACAACCACTGTTCCAAACCCTGTAGCCTCAGGAGAAAAAACACACAACACACAGTTTTTATATTCACAAAATGTTACATTCCCTACAAAGGAAACTGTTTCCCACACTGAGATAAGTCTTGCTACAAGAGTTTATTTCTATGTTGTTCTGTTTGTTTGCCTTTCAGTCCCAGAAGGCACAAGCCTCCAAACCCAAGATGGACTAGTCACGCACGGCTAAACGCAGCACAGCACCTCTGCAACAGACACATGACATGAAAGATGTCATGAGACAGCTTTGCAGAGCTGTTCAGGGAAAATAGCTTGATTTATGCAACACTACTAGGTAGCAGGCTGCAGTCGGTGCTCCTTGGAAAGCACGAGCTCCCCACGCCACTTGGCACGGCTGCCGACAGGCTGCCTGCAGCCCTGCAAGAGCCAAAATTCCACCGGGACCTGGGGCGTGAAGGACTGGAGAAAAGGGGGAGGTGGGCACACATTGCTTGAAAGGCTGCCAGGGCAAGGTTATTGGTCTCACCCAGGCCATCTGGAAGGAATCCAGACGGGCAGGCTGCTGCCTGGCTCCCTACAGATCCGCCCTGGCTCTGAGGAGGGTGCTCCACTTGCACCCTGAGCAGCAGCACTCCTGCAGAAGGTTCTGCATCTGCAGGGAAACAGGAGGACTGGAAGTTCCCACACAGAAATCGTCCTGTCGGTCCCTCTGAGACTCCGCAGGAATACAAAGAACCACAAATTTATTCCTTAAGACTCAATTGTACAAATCCACTATTTTAATATTTTTCCTTGAATCAAGTTGCCTAAACTTAGGCATCAAATCCAAATGCTGCTTATTATAGCCTATGTTTTGCTCTACAGTACAGCTAAACATCGACACCAAAGCTTCCATCAGAGAGCTGAAAAGTGTAACTACAAATGCCTCTCAAAACAGTTCTCCCATTTCAACTTTTAGCTGACTTGATAGCTTCCCACAAGAGTAAAGCACATACACATCACCAGATCATTGCAGACACCCTGGAACTACAGTTATACACTGTAAGAGAACATTAGCTTTGATTTCAAGTCAGGACTGACCAAAATCAGTGCCACAGGCAGTGACAGAAGCATTACACACCCATTGCCACATCTATACCTGATGTCCCCTAATGAGTCTCCGCTTCTGCTACAGCTTCCCCCCAAGACATGTACACAGAGGACATTGCACACACTGGCAAAATAATGTCTCTGTGCTACAAAGAGAAAAAGCAGCACCCTGGTTCTATAATAAACTAGATCATAACCCTTGACAACAGGAGCTACAGGATTAACAGGCAAAAACTGCCTTCCTGTTCCTATGACTGGCTTTTGAGAGAGTCAGCTCTTTCTTCTGCAAGGACTGATCACACATTAACTTTCACTGTACTGCCCCCTCGGCCAGACAACTTGTTTGTACACTGGTTCTCTGGAATCTCTAGGACATGGTGCCATGCATAAACTACCCAGTCTGCAATACAGCTCACTCACATTTAACCCTTTAGGCTTTCACTTCACCTGTTGTATAAGTCTAAAGGAGGGAAGACCTGAACTGCACACAGGCAGTAGCAGCAGCATCATGATATGCTGAAAGGACATTGTTCTGATCTGGTACACTTTAAACATTCTACAACCAGATCTCCAGTTCTGTGGGCAGCAACCTATCAAATACTATTTATTGGGTTAAAGCACACTTAAGACATGCAAATCTGCAGCAGGAAATAACTGGGAGAACATGCAGATATAAAGGGTCTTTCCATTACTACCATTTAAAAATGTGTTAGTGGAAAAAACAAATACTGCAACTTGTACAGATTCTGCACAAGGACAGGGAATACAAAGATTCAGGTTGGAAGATGCCTTTATATTACAGTCAAAGCTCAAAGCTTCACCTGCTCAAAACTGGAGACTGCACGAGGATGTACAGCATCATTACGCACAAGCTTCTCCAAAGCTGGGCTTTCCGAGCTATTTCTCCAAGGACACAACACATCCATCATGAAGAGTGCAACAGAGAGAGTATTATTTCTGGATTTATGTTGGTAACAGACCTTCATTATTTAATTCTGCTAAGTATCAACACCATATGGCAGCCGCTGGGTCAAGCAGTCACTTAACAGTACAGACAACCACAAAACTACCATCCGTATCAGCAGCAAGTCAGAAACACTAGCGTTTCATACAGCAAATATTTCACCACTCTGCAACACGGGTGGAAAACTCCTACACATGCTAACACAAATAAGTGTACTTGGATAACTTCATGCAGTTGACGTTAATTTGGGACATGGATAAGCAACTCTGCCTCCTGTGTTCCAGCTTAAAGAAGCAAGAAAACATTGGGAAAGGTATTTAGGCTGCACAGAGTATAAGGGCGGGGGAAGGTGGGGGTTGTGGGAATAAGGAAGAAACTCTGTTAAAATAAGTTGCTTAGGCACCTAGTTAAAGTTAACTGAACTTGCATAACTGAGTACTGCTCTGTGAAGGGTGACCAGCTTTTTTATCAAAGCAGTATCAGTAAGTTTAAGTTTACATGACAGATTTCATCTACCATCATCAAGTTCACCAGAGCATGTTCGCAATGCTGCTATTTCTAGATTTGTATCTAGAAACCCACCAGTTCATGGTGCACAAACAAGGAACCTCATGTCCTGCTCAATCAGGACCTGTTTGATTGGTACAAGTTTGTTGATACAAGTTCCCTGGTAAATGAAATCCCAGAATGCTGGAGCAGCCTGAACTGAGAGGGTTGCCTAGGCAGGGTGAGGAGGAAAGAAAAAAACCCAACAAAACAGAAAAACCCCAAACCACAGACACACACCCACTGCTGAGTAATCCGAGAAAATAAATAGGGGGAAAAGTCACAAAGCTTCCCTTGCTAGGAAAACACACAGCCCTAACTGCTGAATGCCGAGGAAAAAAAATGGAGCTGAGCAAACCATCCAGGAAGAATCCACAAGAGATCTCCATACCAAGACCTCTTGTTTCCATTTCTCTAATTTTAGAGAGTATTTATTAGCTAGAGTGCTCTCTCCCTCCTTCATCAGGTATCGGGGGATGTTCTTGGAAGAGGAAACTGTTTCTACTGTGATGTTTTCCCTTCAAATACACCACTGGGGTTCTGTGTTCTCTGAGCCAAGTTAAACATACCAGAGGTGTTTTCACAAGTCATTTGCTCTCAAACGTCAACTGCCAGCAATTAGTGCTGCCTTACAAACCTTCTCCAGAGGAAATTGCCTCACAAGAAGCAGGGGTGGAAGGGACTGGTACCTGGAAACCACTTGCTTCAGTACCGTGGGAAGTCCATGTACGACTAGGCCTTCAGGGTGGCAAAGCAGTATTTGGTGGTTAGACCTAAAATTATTCAGAAGTTTTCTGGGAAAAAAAAAAAAAAAAAAAAAAAAAGAAACAGAGGAACAGCAATCCACAAAATAGACCTACAAATAAATACACTGGGTGTAATGCACTTCCTTGGGGTGGATTTCTTGCACCTACACAGAAGTTCCTAGTCAAAAATAGGTATATGCCAAAAGTCAGAAGGAGGGATGGTCCCAGCAACCGGAACACCTGCCATGCAGGTGGCCAAGGTCCAATTTGCCTAGAAGTACAAAAAGCTCAATTTAGTTCTGCTCTTCTGATCTTCCACATCACAGACCAACTGGTAGCTTGGGTACTTGGTTTGTGACCACAGAGAATGTCTTCAAGAAAAATCAGACCTCAGCCAGATTCCTTTTTGGATTTTCTTTGGTTTGGTTTTTTTTTTGTTTTGGTTTAGGTTTTGTTTGTTTGTTTTAAAGGATCAAAATGCATATACTCAAATGAGCTCATGGCAGGTCATCAGCTTCTGAGGCTAAAAACCAAGTTGTATGTCAGACAATCAAGCCTCCCACATCAATGAGAGCTGTTAAGACTGAGCCCTTTAACCATTTTCTTCACAAGTCACTGTATTAAAGAGAAGAGCAGATGTGACAGGCAGCAGAAGTAACCATTTTCATAATATTAAACTGTACTAAAGTCTCCTGAATCATTTCCTTAATTGTTTCACAGTCTTCCTTTCCCCACCCAAGGGGGAAGCAAAAGCAACCGCTTCTTAAGGTCTAACAGTTTTAAGTCTTAGCAGTTTACTACCCACCTCTGTCTTAGTTGAAAGAAATCTGGTTTGTGTTTCTCCCCATTGTGTCCTGAATTCCAAGTTCGTACATTAGGATTGAGAATTTCAGGGTTTTGATTATTCCTATTCAAATGTTGGCAACTAACAAATTTAAGTGTTATAGACAAACTACACTCATTCCTAAAAATTATTGTAGGTATACAAACCATTAATTCCATGTACTACAAGGAGACTGTGATTTCATATACCAGGTGGCACTACAAACCAAACCCAAGTCAAGTACGTACTATATTAGAGAAGCAGCGTTTGGGATACTACACGAGAATGCTTTTTATCTCCAATATATTTGAGAGATTCAAATCTACTTTGGCTCCCAGAGACTTCACTGAAAGAACTTAAACCTTGAGAATAAAGTAGTATTCACATAACAAGCTGGAGAGCATACTCTGGTTTAAGCAGAGTGATCTTTATTAACACAGGAACCACTGCAGTCATCAGTGCCTTCTCCTGATCAGCTAACACTGGTACACCAGCTTAGTAGCCTGTTTTTACATCTCCATCCTATCACATTAAAGCATGTTTCAGCTACTTTGCACAGAATGGAGTGGATACAAGATGCAGCACTATCCTCACTATGCTTACTTCAACAAGCCTACTCGGCATTAGCTTCCATATGCAGAAATAAAAAGGAATAAACCGCAGTATTCAGGTTTATTTACACGTCAGGTACCCGTATGTTTGCTCATACAACCACACAATGGAAAAAATGTTTTAAAAGCTATTTGACAAAACAATCACAAGACTTATCATAGCCACAGATTTAGTACAGAAACACACTGGAGCTTACTGTAAAGAAAACTTTATGAATCAGATGCCTATCTCTACCTTATTCTTTAAGTGTAACTCACATATTCCACAAGGAGAAAATACTAGTTCTAGTAAAGAACTAGCATTTTATAGTTATGTAAGTAACACAAAATATATTTACTAAGGTCCCTATTAGGTTAAGGATTAAATGTGAAATATGTATGCAAATCAACAGCTAGATCAGTGAATAATTCAGATCCCAAACCAACCACAGGAAAATTGTTTCTATTCTGAATTAAACAATGTAATAACAAAGTCAAAGTCAGGCAGCGCCAACTGAAATCCATGCACTAGCAACCATTAGCATCAACACCTCACTGAGCAGGACTCCTTATTTGCATAAATTCACCCCATGGCCTGGACAGATTCATCCTGCACGTACCCAGAAGGTCAATACATTCAAAATACTCAGCATGGAAGGGGAAATCGAATACCAAGTTAAGAGAACATTCCTGTGGTCTTACCACCAGACCTCTCAAACTGAGCCTGCCAAGTTTCACGTATCTCACATTTCATGAGCCACTAGAGTTTGACAGCCCTGTCGTGCCATCCCTCTCTGCCAAGATGACAGGGCCAGCTGAGGTCCAGGAAAGCTGACAGCTCCTCCAGCACAAGAGGAACCACCTCAGCAGCTTTTAACAGCTAAAGAGATGCAACTGCAGTAATCAGAACTGCACGCTCACTTAAATAGCAACAACTGCCAGGACTACATCATCATCAGGATAGGGAGGAGACTCCAAAACCAGAATCTCCTTACTTGAAGGCTGCCACATTTTCCCCACAGCAAGAATAAACCCTCAAAAGTTGACATACTCCTTTAGAAAGCTATGGATGCCTGAAAAAAACTGAAAAAAAGTTTTACTGAAGGCAGGAAGCAAAACTTGAGATCCCTCCTGAAAAAGGGTGCCTGAATAAAAGTCCCCTCCCAGAGCAGAATGGTAGAGATGACTTTAAGATTACTGACTAGGGAAAAAAAATAAGAGGTGAGTGAGAGTCACAAGGCCACTTTCTGCTTAATTCATACCATATTCAGAAAGAAACAAGATGTCAGTACTGTCATGCTTATTTAGAAAGAACATATACAGAGAAATAACCAGTCACTAGCTACTTCTCCCAACAGAAGGTGCCTGCAGGCTTTACAATACTGGTTAAGTGCTTAAGTGGCAACAGCAATTTCCTACACAGAATAAACCTCAGCCACTGTACTGATGCAAATACAAGTCACCCACTTTCACCAACTAAAGCCTCACTGGTAAAGCAGTGAATCATAGAATAGTTAGGGATGGAAAGGACCTTAAGATCATCTATTTTCAACCCCCCTGCCATGAGCAGGGACACCTCACACTAAACCATGTCACCCAAGGCTCTATCCAACCTGGCCTTGAACATTGCCAGGGATGGAGCATTCACAACTTCCCTGCGCAATCCATCCCAGTGCCTCACCACCCTTACAGTAAAGAACTTCTTCCCTATATCTGGAAGTCAGAAAGCCTCAGCTACAAGACATAGGTGGGCACATTTGCTTTTCAAGCATCTGAATGAGTTGTCACAGACAGTTTCATCTAAGGTAGGGTGACCAGGAACAGGATAAGATGTGCTAGGATCGTACAATTGCTCCTCCTTTCCCACAGATGAAAGCCCATTCCTGAGCAGCAATCGGCACTACGTGATCACTTCAGATTCTATGCTTCCTCAGATCATAGGGGAAATGAAGTGAGCAGTCCCCATTGCCATCTCCACAGCCTACACTCCTTCACTCCATCTGCTGTGGAAAGCATCAGTTTTGGGGAGCAATAAAAAGCAGCACGTTAGCTCTGACAATGGTTTCAGTTTGAAAAGTGTACCTATATGTGTTCCCACACAGACACAGGTGCAGGTCAGAGCCTGCAGCAGCTTCACTGTTCCCATTTTGTTAAACATTTCACCAGATTCAGCTTAATGCACTTTTCCAGACCTTCTGGTTGGAGATGTTAGCTTGCTGTGCTAAGGCTAACCCTGTCTGGCTGTGCAGGACACCTGACACCAGCCACAGTTTCCACTCTTCACTGCTTAAGTGTATTAGACACTATTCCTCACATGCTTCTTTACACTCTTCACCTCTCAGTGGCAACAAGATAAGGACATTTTATTAACAAAAATCTTTAGCTCTCTGGAAAAGCCCTGTTACCAGTGCCAGTCTATGGTAACAGAATGAACAGAAAGCCACAGGTGACAACATGAGGTATAGAAATACAGGCATGAAGCTAAAATTATTTCCTCCCTTCCTCCTCTGAAATTTCAGTGCTGGAACGGGGGGGCACTGAAAATAGATACTATTCTTAAAAGGTTGTAAGATAACCTAAGAAACGGTATCATAAATTTAAGCTATTCCCAATGCACTACAATCCTTCAGACTGACTTCTGGGATTTATTTTGAAGTAATTACTACTCCTATCTAACACAGACCCACACGCAGGTCTGACTCCTGCATCCGGCCTCTCCCCTTGCATACCTGTATCAGGAAGAAAAGTAAAAGTCCCAGTAGAGCTAAAAGCTAAGGTGACGCCGCAGCTACCTGTTTGCTTGACCCAAACCCTGAATGACTAAGGGAGGTGGCAGCAAGAGAGGGGTACTCTGCTATTACCTAAACTGCAGTTTTTCAAACAGTCACCAATTTGCTTGTCCCTGTTGTTGAGCTCTATCTGTGAGCACTGGATGCTTGTTTATAGGTTAGTCAGTTCTGCCGACAAGCTCAGCTCTATTAAGACAGAGTATTTATTATCATTTAATAATACATTCAAGTCAGTAACTGTGTTGGTTTGAATACATTCTGCAATGTTACACTATTTTCCCACTTTTTCCCATCTTAGGTATAGGTGTTCTCTCTTCCTGTAAGAGGAAACACATGAGATTTCCTTTTCCACACTTAAAAGTTTGATTGATCTTTCCTTCTATTCAGAAATCAAATACTGGTAGCTCCTGTTTTAGTAGCTTAGCTAAAGTTAGGAGCAGACAAAAAAGCAATGCGTTGGCATGCAAAGATCAGTGATGAAAGATCACCTCAAATACTGAGAATACCAAAAAACCCACTAAGTAGAGGCCTTTTACCATCCCAACTCTCCATTTTAAGAACTGTAACTTGATTGTTTTTCCCAAACTCTAATAGAAAATGGCATACATATACTAGTTTTGCCAACACATCAACAAGCCTTCCAGGAAATAATGTGTCAGCAACATATGGAAACAACTTGCAGGGTTTTCTTCTGGCATTTTTCTCCCAGCCTGGCATGTTTTTAGCATTAATTGTGGAAGCCACTAATGCTTTTTTTTAGCTGTTAAATTTGAAACACCAGGGAACATTAAATAAAAGACAGTATGTAGTTACTGTTTGATAGAAGTCACCAAACCTCCCTCACAAAGATTACCAGCTTCTATGTAATTTTTGCAACTAAAATGTTTATTTTGGACTACATTTAGGCAAACAGCTTCAGAAAGCAGAAGTAATCTCATTATCCTCTAAGTAGCAGAGAATAAACTGTAAGAGCCCCATATAAGAGCATGCTTCTGTATTTATGGAATACAGAACAACTTCAAGTAATACATTTGGAAAGTTATTTGGAATATAGTAGCATCTCACACTAGGGCATGGGGGGAAAGAAAGACACACCACAAGCTACCTACCTGTCAAAGCACAGGCCTTTTAAGGGATGAGTCGAGGCAAAATTAGATTAGTCATCAAAAGCTCTCCTCAATGGCATACATCAGAGCACAAGCAATCAGCAGGATTAAGGGGGGAAAAACCAATACAAAACCAAACATATAAGCCAGACTGTATAGAGTCCTCTCATGAAATTTCATCTTTCAAAGATCAGTTCAGCCACGCAACAATAAAAGGCTCAGGCTCAAGAATTTTCCTTCGACTCTGCCAGCACCGAATTCAAAGCTCCCTGCGTGCTAGCAACACATCCCAAGCGCAGGTCTGACAAGGATTTCACAGATGTGATGGATGATACTTGCAAAGAGCTATTTGCTGTACTGCTTCAGAACTCATTTACAGCAAGGGACAAGAGCTCTGTCCAACAAAGCAAGCAACTAGTTTACCTGGCCTGGCACAAGAGGAGGATGGACTTGCCAAACTCCCCTTTCTGTTACCGAGGGACTCTGAAGACTTTACAAACACAAACTGTTGTTTTCATAATGCACACGGGCACTCAGGTGTTTTCCCCCCTCTATTGCCATCCTTCCCCTGTGCACCACGAATTACAACAAGCAGCTACTCTACAAGACAATCTTACATTAAAAAGTCTGCAGAGCAGCTTGCACAAATGTAATCTTAGCCTACCTCCAGGTAGCCTGGGGAAAGAACAGTTGTTCAGAACAGTCATATTGCAACACATCAAACAGTTACTCACTTTTGCCCTACAGAACTAACAGTTCTCCCTCACCTTTTTAAGTGACATAAACCGCAGTTTCTTACTCTTGTTTGCTGTCGGCAAGGAAAGATGGATATGGTGCTTTCAAAAAGCTGAACTGGTGACGCTCCTTTACTCAATTTAACCACACCTTAGATTTACCCTAGAAGTGTATAATTTGCTGTTACACCTAGTTACTGCAACATTCTCAATTCAGCATTGAAGGAAAAGTAGAAGAAACAAAAAGCGAAAATACACTACCTATGTAAAACAGTGTTAAGGTTTTTTCACCCTCTGAAAGTATTTCTTTCCTCAGGGTATAAAAGAATTACAATAAACAAATACACCTCAACAAAGTCAATTTAAATGTGAAATTATGACAGCTACATTAAACTCTGCTGCAACATATTCATCATTCAAATTAAGCCATTCAAGTGGCACACGCTCACTGACACCACTTTAAACACAAACCAATGGCTTTGGGTACACAAAGCTGAAGAGTTAAACATTTCAGAATAATTTGCATTTCTGAACAAAACTAGAACTTTCTCCATTCATTTAATTTATTCAGTTCAACAACTGTGTTTTCAAGCTGTAAGAGAGGAAACCAACTTGAAGTCTCTTAAAAGGCCACAAAAAAACCCCACCAACCTCTAATACTTCTGAAAAAAGAAGCTAGGAATCTTAAGATCAATGCACACGTGCATCCTGTTGGCAATACACAGGTTTCAGAAGAAATTATGCAATTATCTTTGGTTATAAATCAGAACTGATAACGCACCATCCTTAAAAGAAGGCACAGAATATCAGCTCTTTTTCCTACACAGAAATACATGAAAACTCTTGTGCTACCAAGACATCCTTTAGCAACAGATGCTAAATGAATTCAATGCTTACCCTCAGAACAGGAAACAACTCTATCCCATGTTTCTAGATGACACCCTTTACCAATGAGTTCTGTAGCACTGAAGTGCTTTGAGGTGTCAAATGAACTGATTTGACAAATCCAAATCTATTTCTGTTCTTGAAAGAGCCTTGCAAAAGTTACCTGGATGGCAACAGGATCTAAATTGCATTCGATACGGAGCATGCTACAGCTCTGCTGAGTTACCAGGGGAAGATGACAACACTGGAAGAGCAAAGACTGGCACTACACAGCTTGTCATGGATATCCCATCTCAATGCCTCCAAACACCAGCTCCCAGTTCATTGTGTTCACCATCAGAAAAACAGGCTGCACCAGAAACTTAATAGAAAAGCAGAGAGCTGAGCACCTGCAGAATAGGAATAGCTGTCTACAAGCTATAATCATCTCTCAGAGCAAAAAACCTCACACAGAAATCAGAAGGAACTAAAGCTATGAGCTTTATCCATTACCTCAGGAGATACTCAGTTTGAGAAAGCCCTCCCTCAGCACTACAGGCATTCTTCATTCAGGGTGTCACTGGGTGGTAAGCCCCACTGCTGCTCAGCTGGCACACAGGACAGAACAGGATACATTAAACATAGCCATCTAACAACCATGTGCTACCACTACCCCACAATAAACACATCACCAGCTGAAGCTTGTACATCATGACCACTGCCCCCCTGATAGGCCAAGCCTGCCATCACCTCCCCATTACCTGACCCTCCTGGGTCACCACTTGAACTTGTTACAGCCTGGTCATGACATTGAGGAGTTCTAAAAAGCTGCTTTTTAAGGTCAGTCTACACTGAGCTATGGCCTGATCTCTCTGCTGTATTACTCCCCACTCTGCTCAACACAGTCTCACTCATGGAGATAAACATGCTTTCACTCTATCTAAACAAAGCCCAAACACCTCCCTGCAAAAAAGCCATCACCAACCACTCTCCTTCTCTCTCCCTCAGAACAACACAGATCCAAATTTATCTTCTATTTGACCCATCCATTCATATTTTCTTACCCAATTAAATCTGCATGCTTTGTTGGACAGACTTCTGGAATTGTTTGTTTACCACTCTGACTGCTACAGTCTTCTCCCTTGACTAAGGGTGCTGAAGAGCGCTGCTGGAAGAGGTAAATGTGTGTATACACAAGAGCACCAGGCAGGTATCACTGGAAGGTTCTGAGAGTGGAGCCTGAATACATTGCTCTCCTTCATCCAACTTAGCAGGCTAGGATTAGAAAAGAGCCTCTCTCTTCAGAAGTAAGATTGTAAAATTTCACCTTAAAAGGCAGGTATAGCAGAGCTCCTGCTAAATGTTTCCTAGCTGAGGTAGTGCCTTATTTATTGGATGAAACAGTTCAGCATTTTATTATCCATCTGTAAAGCACTCAAATGTAAACTCTGATGTTTTTAGTCTGATTCGTTTTTCCTCTGAACCACCAGACGATGACATGACGAGGCTGGTCAACTGAAAGCACATCCGTCTTCCCATCCTGGGATGGCAAGTGAAACAGTTATTTAAATAGAAATTTATTTCATTTATACTGAAATTCCCAAATATATTAAATTATCATGACATTTTCTCTCCAACTATTGACACAGATAATAGAAAAGAAAAACTTGTTCATATTAGTTTGACTTGCAGCACTCGTGCTTGTGACAGGAGCATGCTTTTTGGCACTGTGCATATTTCATAACCATTTACTTAGGCACCACCCCTTTAGGCCACATAAATCACATGGTAATATGTGATGTATTAATTCTGTGCTGGCCATTTGCAGTGTCGTTCCTTTTATCCCCTACAGGATATGCAAACATGAGCTCAAGCAGTCAACTGTAACACTGACGCAGAGGATTTCACTTCCATGCTGCAATACTAATACCACACAACTTGACCAGAGTTAAGCCGAAAACTAGTTTGTCTGAGAAATTGTCGCAACCTCAAATATTTATTTCATAGGCTGGAAGTTATGTGATTTATAATTATTTTCATTAAAGAGTTCTTAAGCGTGAAGTTCCACATCTATACATGTTGAAAAATTCACATGGTTGTTCAATTCGAACATGAGATTTGTACAACAAAGCAAGATGAGGCTCTCCTTACCCCAGCCAAGTTTATCTCATCACACCTCATACATTGCTTCATTCCCTCAGCTCCAGAGGACAGCCAGTCACCAATGCAGCATGGCTGAGGCCTGGCCACTAATAGAAAATACTTGGGATACTTGGCAGAGAACCTGTGTCTGCATCATCTGGCACAAGAGGCAGGAAGCACTTCCCCAAGAGGGATGCTTTTAGCAGAGTTCTTGGTAAGCTTCAGGTCAGAATAAAACCAGATTAGAGACACAGTCCCAAGGTCAAAGCTCCCACCCCTCTTTCAGATACAGGCAACACAGTCCTCTGGATTAAGGTAAAGAGCGCTAGACATCTTAAGAACGCTGGTGTGAATTCTCATGGCTCTCTTCTTTAATTTTTTCCATTTCAAGTCATAAGTACTGAGACTCCCAAATTAAGTTTGAGCTTTACACTCATGAAACCTTTACTTAACCCTTGCATTCCAACCCAAAGCAAACTAAAAAGAAAATTACCCAAATTTAACAAGTTACCCAGTTTTCAACAAGTTTCAAATTCCTTCATGCAGATAGGTACTTTTTAGGATTACTTTTACCAGAGTCCACACCAGCTTGCTTATGCTGGACTTTGACCCACAAATGCATGCTCCTATTTAACCTAAAAAGTTGTGATAGCATCTTTAAAACTTCCCCTCAGGTAAACAGGGAAATTGGATCAATAGTTCTCCTTTAGGATACCCTTGCTCAGGATTAGCCTTAAATCAGAATCCTTGAATTTACCAGATCACTGCACTACTGAGTAATTTTTTCTTGCTTCCCAGGGAACTGTGCGAGTCTCAGGGTTAAGCACATGCTGCTCTACTCAAATGGCAATAAGCCAAATCTGTTTAAATATTTAAACATTAACCTCGAAGTCACTGGTTTGTAGAAAAGCAGCCGTTAGTCCAGAGAGATTAAACTTGCTCTCCAGGCAGTATCACTCAGTACAAAGGCCATTTTGCCACTTTCTGAAAATGATTTCTGGGAGAAACTGTAAGAGCATGTAAAAGGCACTGGAATATTCATAATCCCTTCAGTGACAGACTTCTTTTCAAGCATGGACAAATGCACATTATGTGACATTTTCCCCTCCCGGCACTAGAGAGTCATCTTCAGTGTTTAAAAACACTACTGTTTCACACTGGGAAAGCCAGAAAAGTTTTGAAGATTTCATAGGCAAGATTTCCTTTGGTTATTCCATGTCAAAACCCAGCTACCAAACAGCGGTAACCGATATTCTACAAACCGAGCGCACATCTACATTTACAAAACAAATAACCGACAACTGAAAGCCCAATGACCAAGGACAGGGTTGGTACACTTACTCTTCTCAATAGGTTGCATGATTACCAAGTTACTCAATGTTATTTCAAAAGTTTAATTTGCCATTTCAGATTTCGCTGAAACTGTGCCCCTCAAACAAACCCAGAAAGCAAACCACACACACTGAAAGGCTATTATCAGTTAAGAGATTCAAGAATTGGCACCTCTGTGCACCACTACAACTATTTCTTATTTAGCTGTGAGTGAATGAGATGAACACAAATATTACATTTTTAGATTATTTTTTTGTGGGGAGAGAAGGGTAAGATCAGCCACAGAGGTACAGGGAAGGAGACAGCACAGTACTTTTGCAACTGTTTCATAAGCCACCTTCTGCTACCTGGAGACCATGATTAGGCCTGGATACTGAGAAATCTGCTTCCCTACAGTATCTGGCTATATTTACAATCAACAAGCATAAAACCACTTTTACATGAAGCCATTGGCTAGCAAAAGAAAATAGCCATCAAGAACACACTGCAACTGATGTTTTTTTCCTAGAAACCTTTTTCCCCATATGGGTTCTTTTCAGAACAAAGTTCCAGGCTGCCACTCTATAAGAAGCTGGCATTCACTGAGTGTTTATAAATATTCAGTTTGTAACAGCAGCTTTACTCTGACACCAATCAAATATAAACAAGTTCTAAATATAACTTCCATGGCTACTACGGAATGACCTCTACAGAACCACACTTATTTATCAATGATATGCATCCTATTACAGAAAGGCTGATCCCAAAGTCCTCCAACCCAGCTTCCACATGGTCTTCAATAAGAAAGCTACACAACTGAAAGTATGTGAAAGCCTGTGATGGAGTGACTCTGTAGAAGTCAAAGCTTTCCCACTTACTTTGCACCAAAAATAGCCCATTAGGCTTACTATATTTAGATGACAACTTACCTACAGGGTACCCCACATGAGGGTAAATGCTGGAGGCATGCCCACATGCCAAGCTACACCACTGAAGTGTCAAGCGTTCTGCTAGAAGGGCTGCTCTAACTGCTGCAGTTCATTAGCTTTGCTCTTCTCAGTTATGGGTATGTTACAGTTGCTCCTCCCAAGGCTCCACAACGCTTATTTAAAACATGCATTTTTACAAATGCACATTTGTGACACCCATCACTGTAGAACAAGGCTAACACGGCAGCCCAACACTGCAGCGACCTGCGGGATGCCAACAGCTCAGCTTACAGAAGACACGGCTATAAAGATAGCTGGGCACAGAGGGAAAGAATTACAAGACTGATCGCCACTAGGCTCAGACAAGTGGAAAAAGCCACATGTTGAAAAAAATCCAGAGACCTCAACTCATATGGCAGGCATCAGGCCCAGCGCTTGAAGCCCACGGGCAACAGGGCAAGCAGGGAAGCTACTAGTCCAATACAACAAGAAATAAAAATCATACTCAATACTCTTCTTGCTAAAGTAATGGCTAGAGCTGCAATACCTTTCAGCAGAGGCAGCTTTTAGCAAGACTTCAGAAGGTCTAATGATATAGCCTCCTCATCTAGGAAACTGAAGACAGCTGCTATTTAATTATCACATTGCAATTAAGCTCTTAAATGAACCACCACCTCAAGCTGGCTGAAATTTGGAACCACATTTACTAACATCTTACATGTTGAGATCTGGCACTATTAGAGAAGCACAAATAAATACTAATACAACCATTAGGAAGTCTATGAGAAATCTGTGACACTAAAGACTTGCTTTATGGTACTTGACTTCAGAGCCCATTTCCTCAGCAGCAGGACATTTTATTGCATGAAATCCAAGGCACACAAACTCAGTAAGGCCAGGGCAAGGAAAGAAAGTCAGTGAACCGTTCTAACCACATACAGAAACTCAGATATCTTAATCTGTGTGTGCAATAGGGTAGACACAAACTTCTGCCACGAGTGGTATACATAATGAAGTGGATGACCAAGAGCCTTGATAATCTCATGAGAAAACTGCTCAAGCTCATGAGCTTTGTACTACTTGCTATTAGTACATCAAGGAGTTAGAAAGGACACAGAAACCTTAGGTGAAGCAGTGCCCTGCACGACTCTAAATGATTATCAGAGCAGCTGCTCATAAGATGAGTTTGTGCAGAGCAAGAACATTTATTCTGCAACTACAGATTCAAGCACACTAAAGTAAGTGAGCTTCCTAACTGCTTGGCAAGCCTCTGCCATCCTTCTAGGCAGATACCGAGAGTGCAAATACCTAAAGGCATCCAGCTGCCCAAGGCCACCAACACATGCCAATTGCAGAACCAGCCATTATTATCTCCTGGCATCAAAGCTCTAGCTGGTTACATTACTATAGTAAAAGACAACACCCTGATGGTTCAGTTTCATAATACTCAGCTGTAACAATTCCTGAACAGGTTCTGTGAACTGTTTACAAGCATGAAACAAACCAGAGGAAACACAGATGCAAGACAGGGGACATCTGTAGCTTTGAGACACAAGGACAAAACCAGACCAAAACGTCTGTGAGAAATTCCTTTCGCTTAGGGAAAGTTTGCGAAGGAAGAACTCCAGCAATCCAACCTGACAAAAGTCTGATTACCTGCAACTGAGCATCCAATAAGATGACCCTCGCTGCATCCAAAAACATGCATGATAGATATTCTATTATGTGAGGGGTAAAGTACTTCTCAGGAAGACAATGCTGGCAACAAATTCATTAAGTTGAGCTACATGTTATGTGATAACACATGCTGCTCTATGAACTATGAATACAAGGGGCAGCTTTTCTTCCATACTTTCAGTGTTGATGGCAGCTGCTGGTAATAGAGACCTGAAAAGGACGAGATTTCACCGACAATAACAACAGTCCAGGCTCCACACTGCTTGAAAGATAAAAGAATAAACTGCTGTTAAGTTTGGTTTGTTTCACCAAATGAGGAGTAAAACAAACCTACAAAATAGCATTCTCTCTAGTGGAAACCTGCAGTAGAGTTTAACTCCTGCAAACTTAGACCTGAAGGACAGTTAAGATGATATGGACACCATATAGGCCGTCCAGTTACAAACATGTGGCAGAGAGCATACCTGAAACAGGGAGTTGTCCAAATAGCATCAAGAAAAAAGCAAACTTCTACAGACATTTCCTAGACATCTACAATGCAATAGAACTATTGAGTCAGCATTAAGGGTGTCTTGCAGAGGTGGAACTGGCAGACAAACCATGCAATCAGTTAACATTGCAACAGTGGAATATTGTAATCAATAGGCTTCCCAAGATTAGACAGTAGTCAAGCTCAGAGTAATGATTTTAAGATCCTTGACTACCGATGGGAGGAAAGCAATAACCAGCACACAAATCAGATGAGAGAGTGCTGCATCAGATGAAGCCTACTTACGGTACCAAAAACCGGCAGGCCGGTATATCCACAAGTGGCCAGCATCAAACACCCATAAACAAGCAATATCAAAGATGAGGTTTATGCTCTCATGCAACACTGTTGAGACAGACTCAGTGGAGACAGCATCAACATGAAACTCTTCACATGTTTAGACAGTCAACGTCAACAAAAAATCCACAGAATCATCAAGAGCTTCAGCTATGATTCAGAAATAATCACATACACACAGGACTGATGTCCAAAAGGTGATCAGGAGCAGCTGAATACAAGCATACCTTTTCCTCTTTTAATTCACCCCCCAAAAAACAGGACAGGAACACCTGTAGCAAACTGCACTGAGCTTTACACCGAGAATTGTCCATGCCATTTAATGACAACACGGAAAGCCTTCTCAAGCATGTGAAACACTGTTATCCCATCTCTGCAGAAGATTTTCTAATGAGCCAGATCAGATGTCTGTGACAACAGGATAATTTCAGTGCTAATTTCTTAGACCAGCTGACCAAGCTCACTATTTCAGTCCAATGCTGTGCATAGTACATACTCCCAGGAACGAAGGTAGACGATCATTAACAAAAGTTTGGGTTTACATTCCACAAAGTAGAAACCCAACTACTGCATATACCTTGCTGCAAGAATTAGTTGTTCAAACGACCTGTCCTTCCACCCTAGTGGGTTTTGGTTTTATTTGAGGTTTAGAGTGTTTAATTGCTACCTCTTCCACCAACAGAAGTCAGCTTTCAGACAGGTCTCAGCCAACAAATCAAGATGGAACAGTTCATTTTTGATCACATGTAATTACTCCAGTTCCTGGGAGAATTACAAACTGATGTAATTGATAGAAGAGGACTCACTACAAACTGTGTTTTTCTAAAGTGTGACTTTTGGGTTTCCTAATCCCAAAGAGCACTAATTCAAGTCTGAACAGAACTAGTGCAAATCCACAGAAGGTTTAGCATTGTTTAAAGCCTACTAATGAAGATGGCAGGAGAGTTCCTGCTTTGTGACAGGTAAAGCTCTATCAAAAGAAGTATTTAATCTCCAAGCAACATCGTTGCAGAGGACACCACACACCAAACAGCACTGCCCGTGGCAGAGAGGAGCGTTAAAAGCCTTCCAAACGAAATTTCAAGTAATTCCTCAATTTTTCTCAAATGAGCATTATAGAAATTCAAGAGTAGGACAACATCCTGATACTGTTAAAGGAAGCCGATTCATAATGTAAATGGCAGGTTAATGTCTTAATCAATATCAAGACAGATAGGAGAAAATTACCAATAAAGAATACTGCAGATAAAGAGAAGCGACACTAAATAACATAGAATTCAAGACACCAAAATTCATAAAATAAGCAAAAGAATAAGGTGAGCAGGACCTAAACTGAAATGCATGTCCAACTTTGACAATTTCCAATCAAGTGATCCTTTGAAAGTATACCTACACATAGCCAATGCACTTTGTGGAATAATCTACGACAACAGAGAAAATAGGAAAGCAGAAAACAACTTTTGCCATACCTCTAGCAGAGCAACTGCTGAACCTAAAAACACCTTCATGCACAAATTAGAAAACACTCCACAGTGCAAGCACTCCCTCAAGTACTAAACTGTTACACTCACTTTTATGTTTGCTTAAAAGAAACTGTACAACAGCCAGTTAACTTCACAAACACTGAAAAGCACTAACTCTTGTTCCCCTTTCTACAATAAATCAAGTAAAGCAGAATAAAGATAATTAACCTTTGTCCAGCTTTAATTCCAAACTACTGCAAAGACTGAGCATTCCACAAACTCACTAGGTAATCCTTTGAATTCACAGGACAAAGGCAACTTTAAAAGGGTTTGATTTTTCCAGTTAAAAAGTAATTCAGGATATATTGTGAAACTGAATGAAGAGAACAAATGACTTAACAGACATAGGGACTCTGGGGCAGACAATCACTTCAGCAGCTTCTGCTGGATCATACCACATGTGGCACTTAACACAGGTATCTCTCAACATCAATCACAATACAGCAGTGACACACTTTAGCATCTTACATTAATATCTAACATGCCACATTTTTATATATATTAAAAATATATACATATATAATGTATAAAATTCATATATATGTATACAATGTGTGTATGCTTTTATTTTTTTATATATATACATAAAAAAATCAGTCCCACACTAACAGCTGGCTAATCTGCATTCCACAGTTCCTATTATAAATCCAAGTAATTATTGTGCTAGATTGTCGAGATTATTAGCTACCTGACATGCTAGATCTTAGCTCAGTGCCCAGTCCTCCAAGTTAAAATAAAATAAAAAATAAAATAGCCTCCTTTGAGTTGTCATTTTCCATAACAATCCACCTCTGTGCAAGAATCTTGGCTCTTCCTAAAAAAGAAACCCACTTCTTCCATATGTGATTGCAGACAAAAGATTGAAACCACAAAATGCAAGAGTTAGAAACAGGAACCCCAAATGCATTTAAGCATGTCATTACTCTGTCAAATCTTGACTTTGCCAAGGCTTTCACACTGTGTTTTTGCAGTTAGTCTCACAGCTGAAACTAATACCAAAGAATTGACTACTTAAAACACCTGAGAAGCAGGAACAGTTGTTACGCATCCAACACTAAGGCTTGCTATTTATTGAATCTAAATTGCTAAAAAAGATACCATGAAACCTATTTTAAGGTGCCAGCTACTAAAGTTTGACATCTTTCAAATACTCCTAAGTTATGGAATCTTTAAACACAGAATCATGTCTACCCTGGGTAGAAAATGATGCTAAGCAAAGTTTTAGTATCAGAGTTACCAGATTAGCATCACTATTTCAGCCACAGTTCTGAAGCAGACTGATCTCAACCAGAAATACAAACTCTGCAATAGTTTAAACGTGACTACATGAATTTTAAGTACAGCCTTGTAACCACATGTACAATTACACTCCCCAAAAAGAGAGCTGAAAAAGCCACCTATTGCTCACCCACAATAACATGCATTAGGAGAACTAAGTCAGCCCAGCGGCTGGTATGGATGGAATCACACAAGCTGGCACTACAACACATCCCTGTAGTTCCACAGGCGTGTGGTGCACGTCATGAGGAATAAACAGTTTTTAACACTGGTCTTATTTAGTAATCCAGACTGTGAACTCCATTGCATTGGTCACCATCCACTCCAAAAATCTCAGCGATATAAATCAAGCAGGTTAAAGCTTTTCTGCTCCCCAAAACACATGTTAAAAGCTTACCTCTCCCTGCCACTTCCCACACAGACACACTTTAGAGACAGCAGTATTACTGTATGTTGAGTTCACATAGAAAAAGAAGGGAAAAAATTAACCATGAGTATCTATTCAATAGTATAGGTATCACCCAATTTGTTAGATTCAATATTAATTATAGCTACTTTTAGACTGTTCCAAACCTTACAATGCATAGGTAATGACCAAGAATGGCTTATTTTATCTGCCTAAGTGAAAGCCACATATCTGCCACAGTGCGAGACTTCACCTTTTGGATCACCCCCAGTGTGGGGTTTAAGCAGCCATACTGCCCATCACATCACAGGCATAAAGCAAACAAACCCATCCTCCCACCGCAGCACAGCTTCAGTCCTGCTGGCAGACCCTCGGAGCCGCGTCTGAAGACCCTACGTATCCCCAACAAGAAGGGGATGCTCAGTTCTACACTTCAATCATACAGTTGAAAAACATGGGAGGGAGGGAGAGTGTTTCGAGGAGGGTGTTTGCTTTTTCTTTTTTTTTTTTGTTTTATTTTAAATATCTGCACTCTCTCCTTGGCCTTGGAACAATGGTATCAAGTTTAAGCTCAATGTCGTTTGCAAATGCTGGCTCTCCTGTCCTTGCCAACCTTGCATGGTATAAATAGCAGCAAGCGGAGGAGCGAGCATTAAAGATACTCTTCTGAAACCTCAAAAGCGTTAGCGCTCTTACTGAAGGACCAAAGCAACCCGGGCGCACCACAGCAAGCTCTATCAGACTGCAAACATTTCACACACGATGTCAGCACTCAACTTGCCAAAAAGCTCCACCAGAAATGCACAAATCCCGTCTCGTTAAGCACAGAAACACCCAAACGCACAACTAACGCCCCTCCGAAGTTCTGACTTCTCCGCTGAGGCAAACGCCCCTCGGCTCGGGCCGCGCTGCCGCCGCACCTGCGCTGCCCGCCGGGCCCGTGGCTCGGCCGCCCCTCGCCGCAGCGCGGCAGGCGGCTCATCGCCAAAAACAGAAGGGAAAAGAAAGCAGCAGCAGCGCCGAGCGGCGATGTCCCCGGCGCGGCACCGACCGCTTCCCCAGCCGCGCACCTCCCGACCCACATCCGGTCCCGCTCCTGCGCGCCGTTACTCGGCCGACCCCGCGCCCCGCACGGGGGGCGAGAGGGAACACGACGACCCTGATACTTTTTTAAGCCACCACGAGCAGTCCGTACTTACGCCGCCGCTCACCCGACGCCCCTCTCGTAGCTGCGTTGCTAAGGGCAAGACTGCCCCGAGCCGCCGTGCACTCGCCCGCTGCCGACCCCGCGCACCCGTCCGCCCGCGGGAGGCCC
>JANHGB010014028.1:0-10621 GCA_026283785.1 Coracopsis vasa | reverse complement strand
GGAGCCAGGTCAAAAAGCTGCTGCTTGTCCTCTTCTGCTACCAGTCCTCTCCTCATCGGCAAAACACCATTACTGTGCATCACTTGCTTAACCACTAAAACTCTGTTGGAATGCAACTTCTCCCGGTTCCGCTCCCGGGCCTTCTGCTGCACAATGTGCAGAAAGGTATGTTTGGCTGGGTTTTTACCTTTCTTCCGATTCTCCTCCTCATCTCATTGCAGGCAGGGAGGTGAGTAAGTGGCTTTGTGGTACTTAGCTGCAGCTGGGGTAAACCACAGCATGAGCACACTTTACACACACACACACAGAACCCCCAATGAGAGATTTAACCCTTAAAACACTCTTATTTTGTTACATTTTCTGTTTGTTTCCAAATTGCATTTTTCCTTTCTGTGCTGGGTCTGGCTGGGAGGGACTTCATTTTCTCCACTGCAGTCCATACGGTGCTGTATTTTAGATTAGTGACCAAACCAGCGTTGATAAGACACCAATGGCGTTGATAAGACACCAACGTTTCAGCTCTTGCTGATCTATGCTTGCATAGCACAAAGGCCTTCTCTGTTTTCCCAGTGGGCCCCTCCAGGAACCGACCAAAAGGATATTCCATACCATACATCATCCTGCTCAGCAATAAAACTGTGGGGGGAGTTTTCCCAGCCCCTCGGAGACTGATTTGGCATCATCAATGAGTGACGGTTACTTTTGCATCTCTTAATCCATTTTTCCTTTCCTTTCTCCCCACTTCACTTACTGAACTGTCTTTGTCTTGACCCATGAGTTTTCCTCTCTCTTTTGCCCTTCTGATTCTCTCCTCCACCGCTCTGGGGGAGCTGAGCAAGTGATTGGGTGCAGACCTAGCTGCCAGCCAGGGCCAGCCCACCACACTTCAGGATTGAAGCCACATTTTTAAAGAAGGAGTTAAAAGGCTGAGAAAATCCTTAACTTGGTGGTTTGGAGCTCACCAAGGAGCTTTAGCGTGGAAAATAAAAGTGACTTTTGATACAACCGTGTTTTCATTCAAATCCTTAAACTGGAACATGCAAAGAGGAAAGAAACCCAAGGCTCAAGCAGGCAAAAGCTATGATATTTGTTCAGATTTAACCAGGAGGGTTTTCAAGTATCAGGAGGATCTAACAAGCAGCTTTTAAACCAAGTAATTTCTCATCTTCTCTTAGGTAACAACTGGTTGATGCTGGCTAACAAAGGTTTGACAGTTGTGCTTCAAACCATGCCAAGTGAAAAGGAAAAAGAAGAAAGAGAATTAATTGCCTCTTTCACTGTCCTTTGAACTAAGGACATAATCCCTGGATTTAGTTTTGAGAGTTTACATCCTCTGATGCAAAGGAACATCGCTTTGAATTCTGGGATTCATTAGACCTTCAGCTTTACAGATAAATACAAAGTTTTGCAAGGTGCTTATTTCTACTACAATTAGTTCTGCTGTTTTGTACACTGAAAAAGTACAACTGAAACACAGAAATCTATGTACCTTTGAAACCTGCAGGTAAATTCCCTCCCTGATTTTCATCTGCACTTGAAACGAAATTATTAATAATATTTAAGGCAACTTTTTCCCTCTCTCAGATTTAAATAAAATAAATCTGCAAAGAGATCAGGATTTCCTTAGGGGAAAAGAATGACGGCTTGAAAAGAAAACCATCCCGCTGAGTTTAATTCTCATAGAGAGTAAACAGCTGCTGAAGGGATGTTAAATGTGGTTGGAGTAGGTAAATGAGTCTGGTACATGGACCACGGAAAATCTCCTCATGGAAGTGTGTGCAGATGCAGTTATCCTGCAAGCAGAACAATTTAGGCAGCAAATCTGTAGCATGGGTCAGTGATAACCCTGGGGAAACCGGCGCCTGCCACATCATCCTTGGAAGGCAGCTATAGGATGCTAAAGCCAGTGCCACACACCAGGCTTTCATATGAACATGGAATGGATCTCCAAGAGAGTCGATAAGGTAGATAGGGCAGAGAAATGCCTGTGCTGGGTTGTTTTGCTTCTGTTTAACTCAAAGGTATACAGGAGACATATCTAAAAGTCTTGTGGTTTATAAACCCTGAGTTGGCTTCAGCTCATCCTATGATGCTCCAGGAAGGGCAATCCCTTTTTTCCCTATAGGTGTCTAAAATGGGAGCAGAGCAAGGGCTTCAGGTCCTTTCCTTAATTTCACAGTCCAGACTACTGCATTTCCCTACAGAAAGGTTTGGACCCTCTGAGGTCCTGGGGGTCTGTACAACCAGCGGCTGTCGCTGTGCAAGAGGAGATTAGCCAGGCAGATCTGCAAGGATGTTAGTAGCCCACCAGCTATGATTAAAGAAACATCAGCTTCTCCTTTTAATTCTTTCCAGAATGTATATTTGCCCTGTGGATGAATCTCCACATGAGCAGCACCACAGATGCCTTTCCAGACTGCCAGTGGTCAAACATGGGCACTGTCAGATCCTTCCTCCTGCTGTACACGAGTATGAAAGAGGCAAAGCTCTCTTTTCTTTCACTTGCTTTCATTGAGCAACAGCGACCTTACTTTTCCTAGCTCTGCCATTCAGCTTTATTTGAAGTGATTTTGATTTACCTTTCATTTTGATTTACCTTTTTCCTTCTTTAAATTGCCAAGTGCTTCTCAGCTCTCTTATCTAATTCTAAGCCCCTTTCTAGGCCTTGTACCTATGACTGAGTATCCCCCTCAATCTCTAAAATATCTTTGAGGTTAGATTCCTCCTGTTGGGCTCAAGAGCTGTGGTGCTTCTAGCAGTCTGTGCTCTTCATCCATGGGCCTCCATCTTTCCCTCTGCTCTTTGGGAAAGGAATGCATCACTAGCAAGCGTTACTTTTGTGCTGGCTTGCATGGATTTAAGACTATTCCTGCATCTGGGGATGTTCGGATGAAAAGCAGCAGGTTTGCAGTCTCTGCTGCACCATATTTTCCCAGAGACTTTCAAGGCAGGTGCAGAAGCAGGAGATGCTCGCTGGAGCTCAGAAACACTGACTGCCCAGTAACCCCTGCATGCTCCCATGGGAAGTGGACAAAAAAGCACCAGAAAAGCTGCCTCTACCCCCAAAGAGAGGGAATTGCTGAATCCTAAAGACCCTCTTCTGCTTCTAAAGGTAACCCTCTCCTATATCTCTGAAGCCAAGACTGATTGCCTAGAGAAGGACAATATTAGGAATGGAGGAATTTGGTCATTGCTTTTGACTCGTTATCTCCATGCCTCTCTTCAGCTGGTGACTGATGCATTGAAATACTCAAGTTCAAAGCTTGTGACATTTTGTACTTTCTGAATTTCAAAGATGATTGGTAGTTGAGTACAAGATTTCATAAAGTAACCTCTGGTGCATGTACAGAAATCACGTCCTCCCTGTGTCTTCTGCATTAACAAATGCTTCTCCCATCCTTCATTTGTAAGAACTGCTGGTGGTTGAAAGAAAAGCAATTACGCTAATCACTTCATTTTAAATGTTCCCCTCCATCCCGTTCTCTTGTTCTACAATCTATTTCCCTTACAGTGGAAAGATAAGTCCAACAGGACTCTGCTAGACAGTTCATTTGGAACTTATCACATATATCATTTTCATCGAGTTAGTTTCAAGTATGTTAATTAGCTGCATGGCCCATCTACGCTTTAGGGTAGAAATGTTCTTACAATTACAGTAATTGCTCAAATCCTTGAACTGAGAAAACAAAGAAACAGGGAAAGCTTTTGAATGAATTGATGTCGACAGTTTGATGGTACTTAGGATCATGATCACTTTAGGATGAGAGCATTTTGATTGGTTGTACATATTCTCTTTGCCATGTGTTGAGAGTATGTGGTATAAACAGACATACGGCATGGCATTCATTCCGTTCCTGCCGACAGCATGTAAAATGGAAAGCACAGAGAATTCCTAATGAGAAAAAAAGGCAGCAGAAATGACACTGTTATTTCATCTTCCAAATGCTGAATGTGGCTGAATTATTTAATAATATGTACAATATATATAACTTTCAAGATATTATCTGCTGTAGTAAGCAAAAAGCCTTTCCGAGTTGCTCTGGGACATGCTCTCAAGCAACAGTTCCTCATATTTTAGCAAATAGCAAACTTGTGTGAAACCTAAATAAGCACAGTCTGCTTTATTGATTTAAATGTCTTTCTCTGGTTTCTATTCTGTAAGCTATGGTCACTACTTATCATTGTCATAGCACTAGAAGGAGCAGAAGTCCTGCATCTAAGTCAAAGCAGCTGGGTTTATCACTGCCGTCATTCCAAAGGTCTGCAGCCTCCTCCTGGAAAGCAGAAGAAAGAGGTGCTTTGGACCCTAAAGAAACCAAAGTCCTAGAGAGAAACCCCAAGTTTCCTGCAAGTTCACTAACCATGGAGTATGGTTTGCTCACTTTCCAGTGCCTGTGACTCATGTCTGACAGAGGGGGAGTGAGACAGCAAGAACTGTGAATGCATCTGAAATCACAGCAAAAGCAGTATGTTTGGATGCAACACAGGAATTCCCTCACTTCTTTGACTCTGGCCTATATGCAGCTTGGTTGATAAGCAACTAGAAATGGAGGTTTTCTTATTAATAGGTATTTGAAAGTACCAGCAATGATGACCCTAAGTTGGAAGTAGCTAAACTTGAACTTGAAACCCTAAAACAAGGTTTTCACAAGCACACAATTTCATGATTGCTCCCAGACAGAAAGGAGCTCTTGATCTCCTGTATGTGAAAGCTCGGTTGCTATTATACTGAGCAGTAAACCAAACACTTTCTTACCAAGTGGCACAGGAAGCAGGGGAAATCATGCAGAAATGAAGCAAAACCGAGTTCTAGGGCAGATCTATCTCCTGCCTAAAGGGACTCTCCTACACCATGCATAGGTACAGCCCGTGACACTACCACAGAGACTCATCCTGTCTCTAAACATCCAACAAGCCTTGTTCCTCTTCTCTCAACTAGTGCTTCTTCTTCTTCTTCTGTTTCATTTTATTGTCTTAATTTAAACCTTCACCTTTCTTCTTCATCTTCCTTTTCCCCAGTGTTGAACCTGGCATGCCCAGTTCCTTCCTTCAAATCTACTTGTGATGCTAGTCTTGACCTGGATCTCTGATGTGTATACGTGCATTTCTCTTTCAACCTTTATTCTCACCACTAGTCAAAGCAAACAATGTGCTGACGAAGCAAGAAGCAAAAGCAAGATCTGAAAGTTCATTTGAACAGGCTGATGTGACTTAATTTCCTTTTGTACTCAAAAGAGAAACTAACCTAAAACTTAAGCCCTAGATCACAAAGTTGAGGTGAGCGATATATATATATTTAGCAGAAGAATGTGAAGATGAAGGGTTAACACATTGAACAGCTTCCACATCCATCCTTCAAGGAACATTCTGAGGACAAAGCAACTCAAAGGTATGAAATATCAATAGAGAAGATCAGTTTCTGACCCCCAGCAGTTTTTGTGTCAGCCAAGGGTGACAAGAGAATTATCTGTGCAGCACCCTTGCAGGGTTTTTGGCATCACTTCACATCCAAAGAGCTCAGGCTGGACTCAGGAAGCGACTATGCAGAGCTCTTTATCTCAAAGCCTCTATCAGCTCTGCAGTGATGGCTGTCACATAGCAGCCGTTTTAGGAATGCAATTTCTTCATGTCTCTTCTGCAGTATTACTTGCTGGTTCAAGCTTGGTGGGACACTTCAGGTCCCGTGGACAGAGCACAAGGCTGCAGACATCCCTCTGTTCTACCCAGAGGGTGTGGATGTAGTTTCATGATCACTGAAACCCATCGAAACCAGCAGAGTCTGACACTTGCTTTACCTTCCTGTGCCTTTCTGCAGAGCCAGCTGATCATCCTGCCATCCAAGCACCATGTCAGGCAGCAGCCCGTCCTTATGTGAGACTGAGTGATGCTGGAACCGCACCTGGTGAGTACCATTATCCACCCAGCTCTTGTCCTTCAGTGTTCTGTCTGCTGGAGCAATTCCACGTTTCTCTTCCCTCAAGCTTACAGTGAATGCAGTCTCCAAAATGGGCATCCCTCCTGTTCTGAATCCTGGTCCAGATGAGACAGTCACTGTCAGAGTTTATCCTGTGGGCTCCGCATCCTTGCTCATCCTTACAACCCTTTCTATTTCTCTTGCTTACTTTTAGCACTTTTGATTCTTTTAGTCTGTGTTCATTTACTTCTATTAGTTCTCTTTCACACTTTGTTCTTCCTAATGACTTTACTTAATCATAGGAGAGAAATCTCTCAGAGGAAACCATCCTCACACCACAGCAGAGGTGGGCTGACATCTTTCTGTTTAATTTCTAGTCAAGAAACTTCTTTTCAATGTCTCTAGAAGAGCCCTGGCTCAATGCTTTCCTCTTCTTAGTGAGCCATCTTATACTAATGAAAGAGTCTGGGGTTGGAATTCACTCCTGCAGCTCAGGGCATAAGCTTCAAGCACCACTGGCCTTTGCATGTCCTTCTTTTCTAACAGCAGCAGCTATCAAGTCACTTTTCATATACATCTGAAGCTTATTTTGCTTATAATAATTAAGCAATGAGTAGCCTCATCTGATAACATGCTAGAGTGAAATCTTCTGTTCACTCTTGCTAAACCCTCTGTTATTCTGGCACATTTAGCTTCATTATTAAACATAAGACAAGTTGAGGGAGAAAGTGCATTTATAATGCAAAAACCCTCTGCTCTGCTGCATATTTCTTCACTTGATGGGGGCTCTGTCCTACAAGTCCAGGCACAACGCTGGGCTCTGACAGCTCAGCAGGGTTTTAGCAGCTCTCTCCACATGAACAAACCAGTATTAGATGCTGAACATATGCGATTGCTATCTCAGTGAAGCAAGAAAAAAAGGCTTGTGCCTTCCTGTATGTGGGCTGAGAAAACCCTCAACCTTCTCGGTCAAACAGGAACACCAAAGGCCCTGCTTTTCTCATTGGTTATATGTGCGGTATGCTATGGATGTGTGAAATGGCAAAGAAAAGGGAAGTCACGAAACTAAGAGATTATGAGGTAATATTTAAGTACTTTATACACAGTGAAAAAAGCATAATGTATTTCTGAGTAATAGAACACATTGGCATCTCAGCTGTAATTATGCTGTTTATAGCAGCAAAAAGACTGTACCTTCTTAAAGCCAGCTTGAAATATTAACAACCTACATTGGAAAGTGAACTTGTGCCGAAAGTAGGAAGTCGTCTTCTTCAAGCTTGTGAAACTTCTGCTATAGCCAAGTTTCTGGGAAAGCGAATTCCTCCCGCATGCCTCAGGAACATCAGCACATATACAATTCTAACCATCTAAATGCTTCTAAGATCATGCATTTTAAAAGGGAGTGAACAGCAAGGGTTGTATCAGTCTTGCACACAGCACTGCAAAGGCCTTCTAAAGATGCTTTGCCTGATGCTTCATATATAAGAAGCTTCTCTGAAAATGTTTTGCAGTTGCAGTCTATCATTTTACAGGTGAAATCACCTGTACAGAAATCAGTCCACGTTGTGCCTCAAGTCTAAATAAGAATGCCGCTGTATGTGGCTACGTTTAACAAGTGCCGATAGGATTATATCTTGTAGAAGATTGTTACCAAATTCAGTTTTAGCTTAGAATAGCCAAGGTATTTGCAGTAGAATAGCTCAGGTGAAATTCTATAGCAAAAAGACTCAGAACAGTTCAATTTCTTCTGAAGCAAGTAGAAATGCAACCTTCAGCTGCAGCTCTTTATTTTTAATGTGCTCTGTACCAGAAGCTGAGGCTGCTGCTTTATAGGTGTCCTGCACCCATCCAGGAAGATGTTAAAAGATGGCACAGGTGTCTTCATAAAGTATCAACAAATCATGGGTACAACTTCTTCACGTTTCAGTCTTTTTCACTTTCAGTAACCTGTGAAGGAGGAGCTCAGGAGGATGCTGAACAGCAGTGTAACCCAGCAGAACCAGTCCTCCAACGAGACACTGCCACACAGCTCGGAGAGGCTCCACACCATTCTCATAGCCCTGTACATCATCAACCTGGCTGGCGGCACCCTCGGGGTCATCATGATGTCCCATCAGTTATTCCAGCGGCGATCGCAATCAGTGATAACCATTTTCATCGTCAGCCTCCTGGTGCTGCACACCTTCATGCTGCTCAGCATCCCCTTCCGCCTCAGCTATTACATTTTAAGGGAATGGAAATTCGGGAGGTTCGCCTGCAAGCTCGTAAGCATCATCCTGTACATCCACATGTATGCCACCTTTGCGTTTTATGTGGGCATCATCGTAATACGCCTCTTCCAACTCGAGTTTAGGAGGTGCTACACTACAGCCTGGGTGAGTGCTGTCTGGCTGGTGGGAGCCCTGGTGATCACCCCTCTTCTTCTGTCATACTACGGCACTTTTAAGACATACCAGTCCTCTGAATGCTTTCAGTTCCACAGGGAGATACAAGAGGCACACATGGTGATCATCAACTACTGCTTGGTTGGGGTTTTGGTGGCAGTTTGTGCTGTGCTCACCGTAATGCAGTTGTTCGTGATCTATAGACTGGCTGTGAAATACTGGCCTGACATCAACTCCCATGTGGAATTCAGGGCTCAGGCCAAGAGTTTCTTCTTCATCTTGGTAACATTAGTGTGCTTTATGCCTCATCATGCGTTCAGAGTGTATTACATCCAGAACTACCACCTGGATGAGGACTATAAACTACTCTTATACAATGAAATTTTTCTAGCTTTAACAACAATGTGCTGCTTGGATATGTTGTGCTTCCTAACAGGAATAGCCCACTGACCTGTGAACTGCCGGGGAACCCAGCTGCAGTGTGTCAATACTGGCTTTTGGCAGAAACACAACTGGGTCAGGACTTTGCTAGGGAAACTGCTGAGCTTTCAGCAGGGCTGCACAGGCCTGTAGAGCTCTTTGCCTCTTGCAGACCAGTGAGATCCATCTTTCAGAAGCTATCTTCTCTCTTGAAGGCAGACACATGAGTCTTGCCCTAGACTTTGACCTGAGAGTTGTGCCCTGAAACTGCATTAAGAAGATTTTCTTCAGCTGTCCCTCTCTAACAATTAGAGCATCCATTCCTTTCCAATTTTAACTCAAAGTGTCCCACTAACAACAACTCACTGTGGCCAGTAAATCGTCATCTAACAACTGCTGGCAATTGTAACGCTGAAGGGAAGAGAGGAAAGAAAGGAATTCCTTTACGGGATTTTTGTACTAGTGATTTTATATCGCAAGGACATAAACGCAAACAAAAAGTAATCAGGGCATGAAACAGGGAATGAATGAAATGTTGTAGTAGAAGATTTCAGCAGGATCCTTCTTTCTTCACTTACACAAAGTGTATAATTAAATTTAATTGTATGAAAACACTTGTTCTCACAACTTAACCTTTACTTGCTTCATTCCGAACCCACAAGCAGCTCACTGCATTGTAGTAATTACACATTTAGAGTGAGAGCAAAGCAAGTCACAGGTTTCAAACTTCTACCTTATGTTACTCTCCCATCAGGACTCCATCTGTGCCTGTTATCCCTAAGATCCATTGCAGCCAAAGAAACACAAGTTACTGTGGACTCATAACTCGATCTGGAATCCAAACTGAGAAGTCTGGTCCTTCACTGATCAGTCAGCCTTCAAAAACCCTTTGATGTTTGGTCACTTTAAGTTTCCTGTTGATTTATTGTCAGATAGATACCATGTTTTTTCCATTTGCACATGTAACAAAGCCGAACTAGAATAAACTAACTGAACTGTGTTTAATCAGTTCAGCGTATGCTTGTTGTATACAAACTTGTGCTGGAGTATGTTTTACCCATTAGACAGATTATATTCTTTGGGAACCACATCTGTTCTGGGAATCTCTGGTTATTCTCATTATGTAAAAGTCTGTTTTCATGACTGCATCCTGCCTGCTCTGCTCAGTCTTTCACCTTCTGCCGAAGGCCTCGCTGTCATTTGCTGCACCCCAACAGCTTGAGGCCAGATTTCTCCCACTCCAGACTCCCAGGAGTCACATAAGGGTATCCTTCCTCCTTCACAGCCATAGTTTTTGAGTCTGGCAGGACTCAAAGTGCTATGATCCCTGGATTCAAACAAGGTCAAAACCTGAGTTGGGAGGGTTAAAAAGTTACACCTGTATAATAACGCTGGTGATGCTTCAGATTAGGGGTGTTTCTTTGATCCTACTTCATCAATCCTGAGTAAATGTTTGCGCCTTTACACTTTGGTTTCCGAATCCCCCCTGCCTCTTTCATAAAGGGGGAGGTGTGCAGGGAGCCAGCAGCAAGTCCTCAGGCGTTCTGCATTTGAATCTAAGCTCCTTTTTCATGCGTTCATGCTTGATCATTTTCTCTGTATCTTCAGTCACTGACTAGGGCTCAGCCATGTGAGGTCAAACCACTCACTTGGCTCAGTATGGCCCTCTTAATTCAGAGGATAATGGTTGAGCATTGATCCCAGTGTTGTTGCACCTAAGACTCACATTAAAGTGATGGATACAAGCTCTATTCAATACCCAGTCCCCTGCTGAGGTCTGGAAGCACTACGAAAACTGGTGAAAATAGAAAGTTATCACTCCCTAGGAGGACAATCTGAGAAGTAAATTCTGAAAGGGCAATAATATTGGGCTCAGATCGTAGGGTTCTACTCTTACTATGAA
>JANHGB010014026.1:0-15157 GCA_026283785.1 Coracopsis vasa | reverse complement strand
GCCTCTTTTTTCCTTTGAAGTTTCCTCAGCAGCTCCTTATCCATCCAAGGAGGTCTCCTGGCCCTCCTGCTGCACTTTCTTCTAGTCAAGACACAACACTCCTGAGCTTGTAGCAGGTGATCCTTGAATATCAGCCAACAGTCTTGAGTCTCCCTTCCCTCTAGGGCTGTATCCCATGGAACCTCACTAAGCAGGTTCCTGAAGAGGCCAAAGTCCGCTCTCTTGAAGTCCAGGGCAGTGAGCTTGCTGCATGCTCTTCTCACTGTCCTGAGGATCTTGAACTTGACCATCTCATGATCGCTGCAACCAAGACTGCCCTGGAGCATCACATTCTCAACCAGCCCCTCCATGGCACCTCTCCTTGTTGGCTTCTCTATTGCTTGCAAGAGGAAGTTGTCTTCCACAGAATCGAAGAACCGGCTGGATTGCTTGTGCTGGGCCATACCGTCCGTCCAACAGACTCCTGTTGTGGTTCTCACCTGCTTTTATAATTGACACCTAATTGCAGGTCTGTGGACATGTAATTGTTGTTTAATTTACATGTGCATTCAAGCTTAGGAAATACAGCATTTCTTTTAAGACTGCAGTATTTACCATGAAATAGGTAGCTTCCTAAATAGCAAGTAGGTAGAAATGTTTTAGGAAACAAAAAAACAGATGATGCTTTTTTGATAAAATGTATCTTCATCTAGTAGGAAATCAGTGGAATTAATGGGATAAAAATCCTATCTCCATGTAATTGATATAATAAACAAACTTTAGCCATTGCAGCTAACAGACACTTGTGTGTGTACATGCTTCTTTGTGTGACATCTGGACATGCTTCTTTGCCATCCAGACAAGCTAATTCAGTTTCTGATTTATACGATCATATCAATTCACAAAGTGTGAATTCACCTAGTAATCAATTATATGTAAAATGACAGAGATATCAGAATTTCCCGCAAGATGATACTGAAATCCTAGTTGTGTGTGAGCATGTTCACTGCAATGTGACATTGAATCAAAGTGACCTTAGAGCAGACAGGTGTTCTGCTAGTCAGCAGAGCTGCAGGGGATACTGACAGGAGGATTTGACAAGTGTGAAACATTCGCTGCTAGCTGGGAATATATTCCTCATCATGTCATGGTTAAACAAATCTGATACCAAATCCTCCCTTCCCTCACCCCCCCAAAACCCTGTTTCGAAGTGTTTCTCTACACTCAAAGGCTAGATGAGACATAAACCCCCCTTTTATTTAAGGATACAAGTCTCAATGTGAAAAAGACTGACGTCTCAAGGGATGAAACTGCGCCATACACCCTTCTTGATAAATACTTCAGGGAGGCATAGTAATGAAACAGTCCTCTTGCTGAACAAAATAGCATATTTGCAAAATAATCAACCGCGTAGCACGTACCACCAGCAAACAGGTCATGTTGGAACATTTAGAATCACAGTGGGAAGCAAACACTTTACAATGCTGTCAGTAAGAAAAATAAATTTTTGATAATAGAAATAGTTTTAACCCTGAAATTTTCACACTTCTAAAATGAAATCTTCATAATTGAGTAAATGTCTTGTGGTTTTAGTAAGTTTTATATCTTTTTCTCGAATTTGCTGTGTTTTCTTCAGATAGTGAACATTTTATTTGCAGTGTTTGTTTCAGAAACACTTTGATAGTGTCATGCTCTTTGAGTACTCCACTTTAATATTCTAGAGTATATTAAAGCCAAGCATTATGCAGAGCATTTACAATGTTTGTGTCCAGATGTTAGTTAAAGAAAGGTGTTGAATAGTAAAGAATTTTATAATTTCTTTTCATGCTGACATTTTCCAAAACTCGATATTTTCACTTTAACCTTCAGGCTGGCCTATGTATTGATAAAGCTTTCTGTCCAAGACTAGGCACTTTTTAGACCGTGCTTTTTTCTTAAACTGTGATGGGTGACGCAGGAAGTTCTGTGCCTCATAAAGCCTTTTATATTAACAGGAAGATTTGCATTTGTTTCAACAAAATAATTATGAGCAATATTTGCTTTACTGAGAACTTCAAAACCTGCTTTTGTTCCCTCTTCCAATAATTTGTTTTCATTGCTGTCTAAAAATGTTTTAAAAGGAAATGTCTACATGTGGGTTTTTTTTTCTGCACTGTAGATTATATGTCCTCTCACAGGCAAAATGTCTGGTTTATCTTATATATATTAAATTCCAAGCTATTAATGTACATTACTGCCATGCAAATATTATTTAATGCATAAAATACTTCTTAAGCAAAATTCAATAAATGCAGAATTCTCCATGGAGTGGCAGTTGAAAAACTCATAAATTTAGATTACACAGTCATGTCAATGAATTCAAATTAATGAAATGGCGTCCCACACAAGCACTACAGTAATTTACATATTAATTTTGGCTAATGTTTTTTTATGGCTGTAGCAGACTTGTACTAGTCATATTCAATAAAACACAACAGATTGTGAAACAACAAACAGTCAGCAGTTGTGTATGATTTATCTGTTGTTCTATTGGATCCTCATTTTCCCAGCAAAATGTTCTGTCTACATTATTAATGTCTGACAATTTTCTTGTATTCATGCCCTGAAGCGGAATATGTCTGTTAATTTTGTGTAATGGCTGCTTTCCTAACAAATGGTATTTATTTTTCATATTATGACAATACCAATAATAAGAAAGTAAAGCTAGCTTTGTGGCATTGGACACTGATGTGAAACCCATTTCTGTGTGTACAAGATGTACTCATTTTAGGTTACAGAGACATAAATACAGTTTCACTGGATTTTGTATGCCTTTGTTTTATACCATACTCTCTACTTTGATAGGGAATGTTTCTCTTTTTTTTTTTTTTGTGGGTGGTTGTTATTTTATTTTATTTTTTTTTTTATGAATCCTACAAATGTTGTTAAAGAACACACTGTAGCAGAATGTGATAGCAACCTGCTTCCCTTCAGAAAATAGTTTGTGTCAGTGCAGTTGTATTAACCTCCTCCAGAACTCAGATTTCATCAAAAGACTTTCTTATATTAGTTGCTTTAGCTTCCCCTCTGATTGAGTGCTAGTGTAGATGAGAATACAAGGTGAGTGGAGTAAATACTGGCTTTGGAAGTACTAGTACTACACTAGCTAAGTGATGGTTAAGGTCACATACAAGATCTCTAGAAAATCCCCAAGACTTCTACTAAGTTAAAAAACTAATACGTGCTGTTAATATAAGTAGTACACAGATATCAGGTAACTTTGAAATATCTATTTCTTCCTTTCCTGAATGGGAGGATTAGCATTATGTGACTAGTTAAATACTTACTGACATGTAATCCTAGATCCTAGAAATAAAACGTCCTGCTCATATAGAGTTGTGAGCCTTTGCATGAGAAACATTCCATTAAATGTCGACTGTTGACAGAGTAAGTAGGGGTAGTGAGAATGTGTTTAGCATTAGTGTTTTCAGGGAAAAACCTACATTGTCTGTATCTGTATATTTGTATACAAAATATCATGCTTAGTTATTTTTCTTTCCTTTCAATTCTGGCAATAAACTTCTCCCTCTGCATTCTCTGAAGGCTTAATTCTTCATTTTTTTCTACTACATATCATTTGCATTATTCTGTGCTATACTCTCTTATTGACTTTAGAATGTCAGAAAAGAAATATTGGGTAATTTTCATGTCTAGGTTGAAATAGAAATAAATGAAAAGCTAAATGTTTTTGAAAGTTTTTAGGCAAGGGAGTAAATTAGACAAACTTCAGTGTGACTAATAATGCTGTAATACTGATACAAACCAAAGTGCTTTAGTGAAGTTACTAAATGTAATGCTTCAGGATATCTTTTGGAAACAAAGTATATCTTCTGTCTACTCCAGCACCTACCTTTGCTAATAATTTACAGTTATTGTTCATTTCTGGCTACCCAGAAGGCATGGTCTCTGCTTCACGTAGTTGTTTACAGTGCTACTCGAATGGGATTACTTTTAGCTGCTTGTTGTGCCTTTGACTAGCTGTAATTGAGTACACTTCTAAATATTTTTAGCAATTTCCAAGCTCAACAAAATCTTGATTGAGTGCCACATGTGTGTTAAGATGAAAATTTGACAAATTTTAGGTAAGAAATTGTTTCAAAGTTAGGTTTTGTTTTCTTTCTGCATAGGTAGAATGAAACAATGAGATGGCTTTTTCCACATTTTCTGACCTCTTTAATGTCATGGTAATAATTTTCTGAGCTGGTTTTATAGCTCATCCTCCACCCAGCCTTGTGCTTCATGGGTCTTTGGACCTGTCCTGTGGCAGGTAAAATACATCTCTAAATTCTGCTGAATCCTCTTCAGTACAGCATGTGTTCATACAACTATGATCCTTGGGTCTTAGTAATGGCTGCATTTTCTTGGGTTTGGAAATGGAGAATCAGAGGCTTGCCGAATATAAAGACACTTTATGTGTTTCAGTGTATTTTTACCAAAGTGGAATGCTTTTAGAAGTATTTTCTGAATGCTCAGAATGAATCGCTGCCAAGAAAAGTGGCAATGGGAACAGAAAATGAAATCCTGTGACAATACACCTACAAATGCTTTTCTTTGAATGTGCCCTTTTCACGGAGATGATAGATTTGAAATGTGGTGAGGGGCGTAGCATCCTAATGCAGCTATAATCTGATAATAGTATTTGAGTTATTGCAGACTTTGTCAAAATTTGTGGCTTTTTAAAGAAATATTATGTAGAGAATTATTTGAAATTATCTTGGAAATGGCTATAATGACTAGTGAAAGAAAGATAAAATTCAGGCTTCATACTTCTATTTTCCCTTTGTACTGCAAATAGCTTGCATTTTTCTTTTTTTTATATTATTTTTTCTTCCCAAGCATGCTATCTTACTTATCATTACTGTATTTTTTCATGTATATATAGAACTGACCTGTTTCCAAAGTGACATTAAGAGTACAGGATTGACTATGTTGGCTCAGACCAAGATCTGCATAGCTTAGCATCTCTTTCCTGAAGTCTCACCTAGTCTTTCTGTTGCGCTTTTTCCATTATTATGAACACAGAATATCTTTCTTCTTGTACAAAAATTACATTATGTACTTCAGTGGTGAGATATAAACTGTACCAAAATCTGTATTCACGATTGTAAAATGATTGACTTCTCCATGCTAGTTGATTCTATATCAGCTGTTTGGAAATGTCCCCTTTTTTCCCCAGATGACATCAGTATACATGAAGCTGTTCAAACAGATCAAATAAAATGGGCACGATTATTTATCTACAGAAGGATGTCTGAATTAATCAAACTTGATAACAGTTTGTGCATATAGATGTTTCAAGTGTTTTGGGGGGGAAAGTTAAGGGCAAATTTAAGTAGAGTAGAAGAAAATTAATAGTATTCACAAATGATTTTGCTTATAAACAGGGCGAGTTTTGAAAGACATTATTTTTCCTAATGCAGTAACAGTAGATTTGGAGAAAAAGATTTCAGTAATTTAGTGGTACATTTATAAGCCTGTTCTCACCTTGGTCATGCAATTCTTGTGCATCTCTCCATGTATTATAGAGATACCTAACATTATTCTTGCAGGAAAGAGAGAATGCCTTGAGTGGTACAGCTTACACATATTAGCAATATCATGCATAGTAAATTAATATTAATTTGAAACATTTTACAGTATTATGATGTGGCTTCTGGTTAAGAGGTGAAGAGAATTGCTAAGTGACATATTGTTTCTGAAACTTTCTTTAGGAATATCATTTGAATGACCATGAAATGATGAAATGTGTTTGCTTATCTTGTAAAACATTAAATAACGAACCTGTATTATTAAAGATCTTAAAAATCAGGGTTTCAGTTTGTATATGGAATAAAACAAGAATCTTACCATGAACTTTGTGAGAGACAACACAGTATTAAAGGAAAACCTATCTTTGAAGTTTCCTCATTTTGGAGATAAAACAAATAATTATTTTGAAATGATTTTTTAGTTGCCTCACACAATCTGCGTAACCTGTTCATTCCCATGTTCATTCAACCTGTGTTGTTGAATAGTGAATGTAGGCAAGAAATAGGACCTTAGGGGGTTTGTAATGTTGGTGTTCCCTTGCATCTTGTTGCCCAGAAATAGTTTCTTTTTAAGGGATGTTTAGAAGTCTTTGAACCCAAACGCCACACAAGTGTGTGTCTAGTTGTTTTGATTATCAGTTATCCTGATCTTTATAAGAGATCTGAAGATCTTTTCTTTAAAGTCTCAGGAAAAAATTAAGTTTTAACCATTACAGGTGTCTGTCACTGTGCAAACAATTCAGAATACATATTCATAAAAAGATCATATTAGATGTACAGAATTCTCAGTAAACAAATCACGTGATTTTTATGCAAATGTATTGGTTTTAAACCTTTGATACAGTTGTTTGGGTTTTTTTAATGAATGCTTTCTAGCATAAATGAGTTGCTAACTATTCTGATAGGAATATTTTCTATTTGTTACTTACAAGTTTTATCTAATGGTTTCTTCTTTGGATGAATAAACTAAGCTTTTCGAAGTGGAGATGTACTTGAAAAATTTAAATAGTGCTTATTTCCTTCTGACAACTTAATGAAGTGGATTCATTTTCTTTTTTTTATTCCTAGAAAAAGAGGGAAGCAGAGAGTGGGGGAAGAGGGGAAGGGGTGAAAGAAGAGAGAGAAAGAGAGTGAGGAGAGATTAGAAATCAAGTACACCCAAATATTTCAAATTCTTGAAAGTTTACATCTTTGTTTCTTTGGGTTTTTTGTTTGTTTGTTTTGTTTTCAAATCTGTACTGTGTTTCACTGTGCATAGTACCCCTTAATCAGTGTGTGTGTTCATTATGACTTTTTGAGGTTTATTCATTTATGCATTTCACTCAGCTGAGATGGTTTTATCTCTATGTCTCCTATGTTGTGATTTGACTTTTTAGAGTAAAATTTTTCTTTTCTTTCAGTCCACCTCCGATCACTTGGCTTTATAACCTCTGGAACATTTTCTCACAGAGATCTTCTGTGGCATCATGGCTTGTTATTCTTCATGTTGTATACCAAAATCTTTCCCTTCACTTTATTGCATTTATGTCTGTGGAAAAGGTAGAGGAGAGAAGGTAGAGTAATATCCTCTCCTTTCCCCATATTCTTTTATAGAACCTGCAGGTAAGAGAGACAGAAATTTTGAGGAAGTAAAAGCTAAATAAAAAAATACACTGTTTCTACAAGTTCTTTCTTGATCTATAATATGCATTCTGAAGTAGGTTTGGTATTAAACGATGGAAATGGGAAACAGTAACTTTTTTTATAATTCAGAAATGTGAACTAGGACAAATGGGTCCTGACATGATGATATACTTAAGACTTTGCAGTAATGCCCATTTTTACAGAAAGTTCAAAGTATGGGTAGGGAGATCAGCAATAAGGTGGCACATTACTTGATGTTATTTTGTATGGATCAAGGAAGATGGAGAATTATTGGTATGGAAGCCAGCTCCTGCAAAGACTATTCTTTAGCCTGAGGCAAAATTGAGTTTGAAGCTTTAAAGTTGTATGTGTTTTCTGAAGTGGGCTTTTCTTTTTAATCTTTCCTACTACCATTGCTCTGTTCTTTTTCATTCAGTAATTTACTACTAATCATGACAAAACTCTCAGAGGTGAAGGGAATTTACAAGAATGTACTTAACACTTTTATTGGAATAAGAAATAATATCACATAGCAAAAAAACCAGCAAAGTGCAAAAAAGTTTTCTGAGAAAATAACTTTTTAATAGGTTCAAATTATGTTCATTTATGTAATTCTACCTTGTGAGAGGAGCCATATTTAATACTCCATAATAGTTATAATCTGTTTATAAAGTAGTAGATAGATGTGCTTAAGATACTGATTGCTTTTTCTCAGAGGCTGTTGACTATTCAACCCTCACTTTTTTATTTAATAGAAGCTAATAATTCCCATTTCACCAAAAATGCAACATAGGAAAACTACATTTTCTTGTTTTGGAAGAGTTGATACAATTTTGGGCACTTTAAAGTCTATCAATATTAATTTTATACATTGTTTTTCTGATGCTAAAAGTTCTTCATCCTCTTAACAAATCTTTTCAAATGAGTAATACAAGCACTGATATGCAATTTTTATAGTAAAAAATAAGCAGCTTCTAGATTTGTAACAAGACTTGATGTGTACCAGTGTTTATTATAAGCTTATTGCTTGGAAGATAAAATATTTTAATTGAAGCATTTAAGTACAGGTTCCAGTGTACCATGTTGGAAGTAAGTTTTTTTTTGTTTTATGTACAGTTGGCTAGGGAAACACATGGCAAAACTTGAACTTCAGCACAACAGCGTGTTTGTGATCGTACGTTTAAGTCTTATTTGGAAGTAATCTGCTGTCCCAGAGAGCAACAAAGCATTTTTGAAACAAAATGTACTGCTCTGAAACTGCGATGTTAATGGTAAAAACCTTTTACAATTAAAATAGTAGCACCCTCTAGTGTGATTTAGTTATACGGGATTAAATCCTTTACATAAGTGTCAGTGTTTCAAGGGACGGTAAATCCCTATAGCACAAAGAATTTTATACTAGCATAAATATGTTGAAATTAGAGGCTGTACTGTAGAGATTTGGTTTAGCTGTGAAAGGGATTTGTAAAGACCTGGGGGGTAGTGACATCTTAAACATATATAGCTATTTGCAAAGTTGGTCTGTGTCTCTGCTCTTCTGTAGATACTAAATACATAGGAAAAAAAAAAATGATTGATTTAACTAATTTTAAAGTTAAGCAATTGCATCAAGATTTAATGCAAAATGACACCATATTATGATAGAATTGAAATGCTTTTTACTTTATTTACTGTGATTGTTTCTCATAAAAACTAATTTATTTTTTAAAAGGTTAAGGAAGGATGATGAATTGGCTTGAATTTTCTTGTGTCATTAAGCTGCTGCACTTTTTAACCAAGGAACATATGGACATTTATGAGAACTGATGGAAATCTGAAAGTAATGGTGACAATTAGTGCTTCAGTAAATGCTCATCCAACTGAATCCAGCAGGAAGGGCCATCCATTAAGAAGTATTCTGTGGTATTTAAAGCTTATTCAAAACCTTTTGAGGAAAAAAACTTCTGTTCTTGCAAAGTTTTAGATGACTGAATATATTGTTTTCCTACAGATGTGAGATTGTACCCAAACACTTTTTGGCTTCTTTCCAGAAGCCAGTGGAATTGATCAAATTAGTTATGCATGTCTTGTATGCCATCATGTTTATTTGTAAATTCTGTAATCCAAGTCTTTGTTGTTTGAATACAGTAACAATAAACAGCAGTTGTACTCCTGACATCTAACCCTCTTTTTTCGTCAAGGTTCTTTAGGACAATCTCTGCTTTGCTTTACTCCTTCTTTCTGTCAAAGAAACTTAGATCTGAAAGGGACTTCATTTTTTCAACTTTTCCTTGCCTTTATAAGGAATTGTATTATATTCTTTCTTATGAGCTTCTGTGACCTAGAATCATAGAATCAACTAGGTTGGAAAAGACCTTTAAGATCATCAAGTCCAACCTTTACCAGAGGATTCCCAAGTCCATCACTACACCGTATCACTGAAGGCCTCATCTACACAGTTTTTGAAGACCTCCAGGGATGGTGATTCCACCACTGCCCTAGGCAGCCTGTTCCAGTGCCTGATCACCTTCTTGTTGAAGAAATTTTTCCTAATATCCAACCTAAACCTCCCCTAGTGCAGCTTGAGGCTGTTTCCTCTTTTTCCATCTCTTGTTACTTGGGAGAAGAGACCGATCCCCACCTCACTACAACCTCCTTTCAGGTAGCTGTAGAGAGTGATAAGGTCCCCCCTGAGCCTTCTCTAGGTTAAACAACCCCAATTTCCTCAGCTGTTCCTCATCATACTTGTGCTCCAGACCCTTCATCAGCTTTGTTGCCCTTTTCTGCTTCAACACCTCAATATCTTTCTTGCAGTGAGGGGCCCAGAACTGAACACAGGATTCAAGATGCAGCCTCACCAGTGCTGAGTACAGGGGGGACGACCACTGCCCTGGCCCTGCTGGCCACACTGTCTCTAATACAGGCCAGGATGCTGTTGGCCGTCTTGGCTGCCTGGGCACAAGCTGGCTCATGTTCAGCCATCTGTCAAGCCAGCATGCCCAGGTCCTTTTCCATAGACCAACTTTCCAGCCACTCTTCCCCAAGCCTGTAGTGTTGCATGGGGTTGTGGTGCCCAAGTGCAGGGCTTGGCACTTTGCTTTGTTGAACCTCATATCATTGGCCCATTGGTCCAGCCTGTCCAGATCCCCCTGCAGAGCCTTCCTATCCTTTAGCAGATCAACACTCCCAACCAATTCAGGCCTCCACAAGCTCTGAATTCAATGTTGTGCTAGTGCCAAAAATGATCACATTGTTTCTAGCCGTAATTATATCACCCCATATATTTTAATCTGGTAACTCTGATAAATTAAATTCATTGTAATTTTAGAAGGGTTTTTTTGTTGTGGTTTTTTTTTTTTTTTTATATTCTGGAGGCAAAGAATATGTAATTTGGGCACTCCTAGCATGTAAGCTTAATTCTGGCCTCCCTCTTCAAGAGGTTAACTATTTTTTCTGTTAATTATATTTTCTTTAAAAGTATAATATTTATGGTTTGGTTTTGTTTTGTTGTTTGTTTTTTATTTTTTGTTTAAGGAGCTGTTAATTCTGTAATTTTGGTATGTACTGGATTATTAGATGTACATATAGTAGATGTGCATATTGTATACTGTGAATATTATAACTAGGAAATGATTTATTATATTTTCCTTTAATATTTCAGTGCTAAATTTAAGAAAACCTCACAAAGAACTCTGGAGTTACCTTTTAGTGTAATTTGCAGCTAGAACTCCTGGAATCCAATGTAAACTTACTAACGTACCCATTTATAATCAGTTAACTCAAGCATTACAATCCCAATTGTGGAATGCTGACTTGCTTTACAAACTGTATATTTAGAAAAGAGTGAGAGACTTCTATGTTGCATGTTGGTGAGAAGAAACTACAACATGGGACAACCATAATTGACAGTAAAATAAAAGCACTGATTTATATTGCTCAAGGAAGTTGTAGGTCTTCTGACTTTTGATCATAGAAATATTTTTAACCCTGAAATTTTCATACTTCTAAAATTAGATCTCCATAATTGAGTAAATATTTTGTTGTGGTTTTAGTAGTTTTTATATATTTTGTAGAATTTGCTGTGTTTCCTTTAGAAAGCAAGCATTTCATTTCAGTATTTTCTTCAGAAACATTTTTATAGTATCATGCTATCCCCAAGTTCTGGCAGTGCATTAGAGACCTGAAGGCATCTGCCGTGAATGCTGTAGGTAAAGATACACCTCCTTTGGAGCATAAGGATGAATTTGGAGACCTCTTTAAGTCCCTTATTCTCTCTGATTCTGTTTAAGAATTAGGCTCTCTATGGAATTATGTTCCATAGTCCCTGCAAAACAATTTGCAGAAATTAAGGATGAAGAATACTTTGCATTATTGAAGAACTTATATTGACTTTGTGAAGTTCTTTTATGAAGTTGTATTATAATATGTTGTGCAGTGTTTATGATGTTGTATTCTCATAAATACTATGCAATTTTGTCTTTTTTTGTGAGATGATATTATATTAGTTAGGAGAAATATATCATTAGTTAGGAGAAATCAGAAGTAGTTTGTTCATTCACTCATTCTCCATGCCGGTGATTCATAAGACTGTTTTCTTTTGTACAGTGGAAGTGATGTCACGGGAGAATATTTCAAATTCTTTTAATGTGTTCTTTAACAAATCCTTTGCATTTCTTTGCAGCTTAACATAAACTTTTCTGTTTCCTGCCTCTAGTGTTTAATTTTCTAGAATGCTTGTTAGATTTCTGTGTGTTGGAGTTGAGTTTGGGGAAAAGGAGTTTATAACTAAAGTTTCGTTCTCAGAATTCAGATACATGAGTAATGAAATACTAAAACTTTTTAATGATTTTTTTTTTTTTTAATTTATTTTTTCTCTTTCCCTTGTTGTATGAAAAACAAAGAAATTATTGAAACAACTGACTGCTGAAACTTTAGATTGCTTCCAATGAAAAGTGTACCCATCCAGAAGTGTATCTTTGAGCCCTTTTATAGCCTTTCACTTTTGTCCAAACAGGAAAAACTAAGCTAAAAGAACATTGATTATGAAAGAGATGAAGAGTGATTTTTCATTTTTACTGCTTTTTCTTTCTTGCCTTTTCTACTAGAATTTTATCTGCTATACAGTGATTCTGCCAGGGCTGGTGTTAAGAATTTGCAGAACTCCAGAATGCTCTGGGCAATGTTCCTGCCAAAACCATAATTAGATTCTAGAAAAATATATCTTCAAATGGAAAGAGAGTGTAAATATAGAAAAGTTGATAATTGGATACTAAAAGGCATTACATATGATTTACAGAAATTTTTATCTATAATCCCTTGGCTTTTTTTTCTTTTCTAAATTTGGAAAAGTATTCTGTGGAATGTAAAACAACAGTCAAGAATTTAGAACCTAAATGTAAGTCATTTTTCTGGCTCTGGAGAGGACATTGACTGTCCTATGATGTATGTTTCAGAATTTTTTTTGTATGATGTTTTGGAATGGCAGCAATACCACGTCAGATAGTATAAAACATCATACTAAGTGTTTACTTGTGTGCAAATTGCTTTTGCCACGGGAAGCGCAGTTTTTATGTGATCCTAGTTAGACTGTGAACTTTGAAAACAGATGTCAAGTCTGCATGCTGTCTTACACGAATTTATTGATAAAGATGCTGTGATAATTTAAAGAATATTATTGTAATCAGTAGTCAGAATAGGTGTTGCCTGAGTATAGGATCTTGAGATTGACTTTTGCTATTAATTTTTTTAATGATTATTTTTACATTTTATTCTGCAAATGCAATAGAAACTTTTCAGACTGACATATTCTATTTTGTCAATGTTTTAAGATGGAGGAATTTCTGCTATTTAGCTTAGCTCTAACATCTTAAAACATTTTTGCATTTTGAGTCTCATTAAGTTTGGTGACGATCTAAGGATGGATATGCACTTCCTCAATGAAATAAATATAGCTTATTTCTGCATACACTTCTTCTGTAAGTCACATTTTTCCTGTTGACCCTCTGTTTCCTCCAGGAAATAAATTCTTCTTCTAGTAAAGCTGTGTCTCTGATTTCACTTTGAATTTTATTTGACATTCCTTGAATATAGAGTAGTCAGTATTTCCCATGCTTTTTTGAAGATTTTTTTTTTATTTGAAAATTTTCTTTATTGAAAAGTGCTACTATTTTTATTTTTTAATGATTCAAAAAATGACATCTTTTTCTTGACTTATCCTGGTGAGAGTTAGACTTCAAGGAGTTTTCTCTTACTTTTCTGCTGTAATTAGTAAGGGATGAACTTAGTAATTCCTGCATCACTTCAGCCAGTACCTTCCCATTACAAACTATCACACAATATAATATTTTTTAATAATTTTGTGCACCCAGTGCTTTAATTGGAAGGTTGTTTCAGAATATTTTCTTTCAGGATCAGACATTGTCATTTTAGCCTAAATTTATTTATGATTAATTGATTATCATACCTACATACATAGACTGTGTTTATATTGTTTGTATTTATTTGTTCTGTTGTTGCTACTGTCTTTTAGCTGAAATAGTTCTTTCCTAGCATCTTTGTTCCTAATACATTTTAATGTGCAGTGATAACCTTCCCAGTCCTCATTTTATGTAAACCAAACAAAGCTCTTAGAATTAGCATGTAAGCTTAATAATGTGATGCATTTTCACACTTTCATTTTCCTGAATATCATAGAAGTCTTAAATCCATGAACTGTTGTTAGCAGTACAGAAGCATCAGTCCAGGTTCTTGGGGTTAATGCCAGTCTCGAATTTATCTGTAAAAACTATAAATAAAAGATGTCTTTATCAGCTCACAAATTAGAGGCTGACTTTGATCACATTCTTGTTAAAAATACTGGGGAGAAAACTAACAGTATGCATCTATATAATCACCAGAAATAGCTGCTTTTTCACTTCTTAAAAGGAATCGATTGTGATTGTAGACTTTGCTGAAAGAGTTACATTCCAATTCTTGATTTGAGCTCAGTTATATCCAGATTTCTACCTGACAGCTAAATCAGCATTTATCCAGCTGTTATGTCACATGAACTGTGTTTTTTTTTATTTTGTAGAAGGCTGAAGAAGTAAGGGCAGTTTCTGTTACTGTCGTCCCACCACATTCAATAATTTGTTAAGCTTTCCTGCAAAACATTATTAAGTTTTAGTCTACATTTGTACAATAATACTGATATCATTATATGGTACCTGTTACCTGAAATATGTTCATATAATAATTCAGATGGAAATATCAGAGATTGTCATCTTCACATATGCCAAATGACTTTTTATATGCAGCATGTGTTTTGCAGAGATACTGAAATACAGAAATGGCCATGCTAATCATGTAGATATCAAAGTAAGAAATGCCCTTGTAAAAGGGGAAACACCTTAAGCTGTCTTTGTGGTTCTTTGGATAAGAAGGTTATAACTTACAGTAACTGCTGCCCAAATTCATTAAAGTTGGTAGCAAAGAGCAATGCAGGTATGAAAATACCTCAAGGTGGTGGGCAGCCTTTTCCTTTGCTCCTTTTTGCTATCTGAAATACAACTTTATAATTTCAAGAATTATAATGAGCATCAAACTGGAATAGCCTCCATATGTTTACATCCTTCATCTCCATATATATAGATAGCAACATGACACTTTATCTTGTCTGTTTCATAACATCAAACCCTTTATGCAGATTTAACTTCACCCTTTTCTGTTAGGTCAATATTTGAAGATTATTCAAAACCAGTACTGGCTGATTCCTTGTTTATTACTTTTATTGATGCTTTTGTAATTGGTACCCTATAATGCTAATAACTTTTGAAATAGGGAAATATTTTGATATTCATTAGGGACTGTAGTGATAGGACGGGGTAAAACTTAACTGTAGTGATAGGGGTATGGGTTAAAACTTAAACAGGAGAAGTTTAGATTGGATATAATGAAGAAGTTCTTTACTGTAAGGGTGGTGAGGCACTGGAATGGGTTGCCCAAGGAAGTTGTGAATGCTCCATCCCTGG
>JANHGB010014023.1:0-50074 GCA_026283785.1 Coracopsis vasa | reverse complement strand
CGGTAGCTGTGAGGGGTAACGCGGCCGCAGGTCCCCGGGTCTACGCCGGGGGCAAGGGGAACTGGGTCGATTTAACAGGTTGAGATGGGCATGTGGTGCGCGGCTTGCTTGGTACCCACATTTTTGGCGAGGAGGTAGTCAAAAGCTGGCTTTTTATTAGCGATTTGGTACTGCTGCTGTTGCTAATATTGGCTGCTTATGCTATAAAACGCTTCCTAGGAAGCTGGCGTCTTCAGTTGGGTATCTAATAACTCTCGGGTATCCTGCAGCTGCCAAAACTGTCAGGACATATAGTTGTTTATCTCCATTCTGGCTTTAAGATAGTTCATACACATAAGGGAATGCCTTAACTGGTTTGTTTTGTTGTTTGTTTTTTCTTTTTTTTTTTTTTTTTCCCCCATAAGCAAGAATAAGGGATAACATTAAACAGTTTGGGGCATCCTTATGGCTCTAAAGGCAGTATACTCTCCTCAAAGTGGTATTTTCTTAGGCTGCTGGACCAATGACCCTTGTTTTAAAACATTTTATTCATGAAGTTTTCAAAGGGCTGGCAGTTCCTTGTGCCAACTTTTTAACTCTCTTTTTTTATCATGTATAATTTATACATAATGGGACATGATTAATTTTTATTATTTAAGAAATGAGTTTTCTGAGTCTGCTGGGAGGTTGTTTTATCTTTTTGATTTAATGGGTGCAGGATTCCGTGTAATTTTAGAAATCTAAATTACATTATAGAGTTGAATAATTTTGAAAGGGACTACCTAAAGGGAAACGTTGTAATTCAAGCCGTTTGTAAGTTTGCAAAGTGATACTTAGTCAGAAGTCCCAGAAGGGATGAGTAATTGATTGGGTTTTTCAGGTCTTGCTGCAATTGGGATTTTTTTTTCTCCTGCAGGGCATATGACATTTGCAAAAGTCTGTAGCGTTCTGTTAAGTACACTGTATCCTTCCAGGGTCATGCAGTAATAAACAAGCAATATTATTAGATACTCATTTTTTTCTTATTTCTTCCTACACTCTCTGTCCCTTGAATAGCTGCGGTGTTCCACAACACAAAGACCTTGTATCTTTGTGCGTATAAAGTGGTTCAACAGGGTGAAACAACTAATTGATTGTGAATAAAAGAAATCAAATGGCCAAGAACTGAAACATTTGCCATGCTCAGCTGCATTTTTCCCTAGCAGTACTTCATAAGTAGGCAAGTTTCAAAATACATTTTTTGTATTCATACAAAGCAGTCTGTGCTCAGGACACTCTTACTTTCTGGTTTTGAAAACATGCTTAATTATAGGTGTACGCCCTGAAGCCAATGGAGAATTTCCACAGACTTGCCTGACCCGCAAGGATTAATTCTAGCAACTTTTCCATCATATTACTCCTTCGTATAACCACAAGTTTCCAATCTTCCTGGGATATATGCTTGTAAGCTTCCAGGAGATGAGGCGATAGAAAACCTTACTGGGCTTGGGGGCTTGTTCCACCCTTCTTCTATTAGGAGAAAGATTCACTTTAGGCTTAGCATGAACAAAAGACTCTGGGAGGAGACCTTAGAGCCTTACGTCTTCCAATGCTTAAAGGGGGCCTACAAGAAGTCTGAAGAGGGACTTGTTTATGAAGACAAGTAGTGATACAACATGGGGGAATGCCTTTAAATGGAAAAGGGTAGATTTAGATGAGGTATTAGGAAGAAATCTTTCACTGTGAGGGTGGTGAGGCCCTGGCACAGGTTACCCAGAGAAGCTGTGGCTGCCCCATCCCTGGAAATGTTCAAGGCCAGGTTGGACGGGGCTTGGAGCAACCTGGTCTAGTGGAAGGTGTCCCTGCCCATAGCAGGGGGGTTGGAAATACATGATCTTCAAGGTCATCTCCAACACAAACCCTTCTATGCTTCTATGATTTGTGAAATCTGTGTTGCATTTTTTGGAATGTGGCTGGAAAGGCACTCTGAGTTTCATGTACTCTGTCACGTTCTTACAAGCTGTGTTTTCATGCCGCATTACGGAGCTGTAATGTTAGAGAGGTAGTATAATATTGTTCGAGACTAAAAATCCTGTGCTATAAGGTGTATATGTTTGTTTGTTGTTTTTACATTGGAATGGGCAGGAATTACATTTTTTCTGTACCTGGCTCTAACTATTTTTAACTGAAACTTTCATTGCTAGTCAAGCCTGAAGTGTTAAAAATAAACGACAAGGTTACAGTGATGTGTTTTTTGTAATGTACAGGTATCTGCTAAGCTCTAAGAATTCTGGGTCCGTATAACATTGTGCATTTGTATCTTTACATACAGGCGAAGAACAGTTCTGCAGTGTCTGAGGATGGATAAAGACTTCCGTTACTACTTCCAGCACCCGTGGTCTCGCTTAGTTGTGGCTTACTTAGTGATCTTCTTTAACTTCTTAATATTTGCCGAGGACCCAGTATCTCACAGTCAGACAGAAGCCAATGTTATTGTTGTTGGTAATTGTTTCTCCTTTGTAACAAATAAATACCCTGAAGAAGGAGGCTGGATATTTTTGAAGGTGTTTCTGTGGCTGCTTGCCATTCTCACAGGACTGATAGCTGGGAAATTTCTGTTCCATCAGCGCCTGTTTGGTAAGTTACATGATGCACCTACTGACTTCTCAGTAATGGCTTTCTGACTTCTCCCTTTAGCTTTCTACTCATTGCAGTTTTGTATGCTTTGCTATTAATCACTCCAGCTGTTTAGAGCTGTATAGAACTCAGTACATCAAAGCTTACGTCATCATGAAAGTTAATGCCATGTCTGCTTATGAGCGTAATTCACAATGGTTTCATTCAAAAAGACTAAAAATAGTGAAAGCTGGCATGTTTTAAATACTTGAGAGGTCAGTGGTTTTCAGTATTGTAAAAATACTTCTTTGCATCTTCAGACAGATTTTTAAATATCATGATTAAATTTTATCAGGATTGTGCAGAAAAGGCATTGTTCCTTGGGGCAGTGACACTATGTGTATTGTCAAAAGGCACATTAACTGGAAGCAGAGCCTGTTGTTAGTATTAGCAGAGCTGTGCCTTAGAGCTTCCCATGTCAAAACAGGAATTCTAGAGAAGCAGAACTTGTCTGTCTTGTAGTACAGGAGTGACTCAGTGAAATGGAAAGGTAGGAAATGGAAAAAACCATGTCGGTAAATACTTTTGTGTACAACATGTGACTAAACTGGGGACTGACTTACTTACTGTACATGGACTGACTGAAAAGAATGGAATGACCCTGAATTAGATTCTGAGACTGGGAACTTAGATGTATGCATATAGAGATACAAAAGTATCAATCATTGTCTTAACTGAATCATGTAGTGAATGTAGAAAATGTTGCATCTGAGGGCTCAAGGCTGTGTCTAATTTTTAGAGATAAGTAGAAATCATGGAAATGATTACTCCACTCCCACCAGCTTCATTGTTCTTTGAAACATCTGATACTAGGTGTGTCATTGCTGGTCTAAATAGACTAGTCCTATATTCTTAATGCTGGTAAGACTGCAGGATGGATGGTTACTGGAACACCTCGAAGCACATGAGCGATAGGCCATTTCCTTGATCTGTCTTGTTCTATTAAGATAGAGAGAGAGCCACTATTGTTTCAGTAAATCAAATGTAAAGCTGTTATGTCAAGGAATGAATAAACAAAGCCACATTAAGAGACTTCTCATCATACAGACTTCTCTTGAAGAACTTATTCTGAAAAATAGTTGAGCATCTTGATGGCTGTTTGGTGAACATTTTAGCATAATGTAATGGTGAATGTAGAGTGTCCCCCTAAAGAGGACATTTTACCTCACTTCCTTGGCTCTGGAACCAGCACTGTTGCAATAATGTTTTCAATTCTGGCTTCCCCAATTGAGGAATTATTTTGCTAGATTGGAAAAGGTCAGGGAAAAATAATGAAACTGATTATAAAATTGAAAAATAACCACTATAGCAAGAGATTGAGAAGATAAAGGGAAGTTTAGAGGGTGATTTACTCAGATTTGACTTGTAGGACAGTACCTTCAGTCCAGCAAATGTACTGCAAGTATTCCAGTGTTTGGAAGTGGCAAATAGGCAGCACTTTTAATTTTTTTAACTGAAAGGCTAGAAAATCAGTGGAACAAGTTGTTATAGGATGTGACTTCCTCGAGACATGTAAATTTGTCTTTTTTGGGAATATGTCCTAGTCTGATTACAGAGTAATTCTCTGTCTTTTACCTAGGTAGGTTAGTATGATAACTCCTTCTGGATTTGTAAGTGTATATCATAGAGAGGATGTAGCTTAACATAAATTTTAAAGCAGCTTGAATCAGCATTACTGCCAAAAGGAGAAGGTCTGCCCAGCCTTCAGTGTCTGCTACTTCATACTTTTATGGAGTTGCTTGATGAAACAGGATAGGGAACTTACCCACATTAGCAGTGCACATCTTTTATTTCAGTGAGGATCATATCTCTGATCATACCGATATTTGTGGCAGCACACAGATGGGATCAGCATTGGGAGGAAACTTTCAGGCAAGAGATTCCTACCTCTGATGGCAGTGCTGGCTTATGGATATTTATAGTTGTGGTCTGGATGACCAGTATGGGTGTAGGTACAAACTGATTGGAGGCTAGTTGCTGCATATTGAATTTCATGGCAGTTTGAGCCAATCTGCCACAGTCTTCCTGTCCTAAACTCAGCCACATTGTTTTGATGCCTCCTCAAGCCAGTGCTGCTGTTAATGTGACAGAGCAGTGAGCCAGCTCAGGCAGCTGATCCCATGGAAAACTGATTGCTTCTTCTGTCATCTACAGCAGCTCCTTGAACTGATGTGATTGCTTGAGTGCCAATGCTGATGCAACAGCCAAGGACTGTGCCGCCAAGTTAGCTGGGGGCCATGGCAGCCCTACCTTGTGTTGGCTCGGATGCTGTGGGACTGCACCCACACAGTATGTCAGTGGAAGTATGCTGTTGCTTGTGATACACTGCGAGCAGATGGCAGTCAGTGTGACTGAAGAGCTGACTGTATTGCTGATTGATGTGGCCATACTAGCTGTAAACTAGTTAGTGTGGATAGCGATCGCATTGATGAGATGGTGATGTGGGTTTACAAGTTGAGTGTCTCTCTGGATCTCCAGAAGATTTATACAACACATGCTAAAATCTTTTCTGCAAGTTATTTGTGACTATTTTAATATCTTCACTGCCTAGAAATCCCTCATTTTATTCAGATCCTCATTGAATATGCCCTCTGGATCTTCTGGCATCAAGCACTTTGTGAATTCAGCTCTTTATTGTTTCTAATTTCCCTAGTCTATCTTTTTAAGTAGCTGCTGCTTCTGTATTTTTTTTTCTCCTTTTTCTATTTAATCCTTTATTTTTTCAGGTATAATTGCTTGGAGCCATTCTATTTTTAATCTTTGCTCATTTTTTATTTTTTTCTCTGCTAAATTTGGTTTGTAGAGGAAATTGTGACTGGTTGTTTCTTGTGTCCTGTATATAACTTCCTGCAGTCAGGTAACCAAATAGCACCAGTCAATCTTCCCCTGTCAGACCTTGGCTCACAGTGAAGGCTGCAAATTGAAATTGAAAAGGATTAGTCTGCACATCTCACTTTAGATGAAGAGGAGTAGAAAGGATTTTCTTTCTCCATGCCCTTCCTGTTCTTTTGTCCTGTCTTCTGTATTTCTTGCTGCTGAGTTTGCCTATGAGCTAGAAAAATAGTGTAGCTAGGACTATGTCGTAATACAGTTTACTGCCTGTGACAGCCACTATCTGATAGCCATGACCATCATGAACTAAAAAATAATAGAAATAAGTTCAAGTATGTTGTGTTTCTAAAAGTGGAAAGAGAAGGGTGCTGGAAACATTATTTAGGCTTCATCTCTCTGAGTTCATGGAAAGATAACGGAGCAGGTAAACTATATTGTTGAGAAGTAAAGATCTCAATTAGAGGACATGATGGGATGTTTTCTGTTGATAAGGTTCAGTGCAACCCTTGAACAGTAACCTCTTCAGGGACTCCTTCAAGGCACTGCTCATGACTTAAAACAAGATTAGAAAACAATTCCATTTCTTGCTCTTCAGACAAGAAATAACTTACTTCATTTGATAAACATCTCCTGTGATAAATAATTCCAAGGAAAACAGCCTTTATCTAGTGCATTCTTTATGTCTTTATGACATATGGTCAGAACAAATGGTATTTTAAAATTGTCTTTTGGCTGTTACCCACTATATTTTTTTGATTCATCACTAAGCATATCTTCTATTTTCTTAAGTATTGTGTTTGCCATGCTTTTCATTTTGCAATGGAAAACAAAAGGTCATAGATGAATATCGGAAGTTTGGGGAAATAAAAAGTAAAGATATATATATATCCCTGTTATTTTTTGTTCTTCATGAGGGAGTTACTTGAGGCAGGAAAAGTGGTAATTTCTTTGTGCTTACTTAGAGATTTCTTGATTTTTATTTTCTGCTTTATGAAAAGTGAAAGAACTTGCAAACTGACCCCATCTAATGACACTATGCACTCAGAAAATGCATTAAAATCTTATGTCCCAAAATTATTGAATAAGTTCTTGCACATCTTTCATATTGCTCTGGGGCACTGTCTGGAAAATAACAGTATTTAGTGTGTAGAAATTGCATGTTTTAATTGACACCTTCTCAACATATGTACAGTTGCATTTCTGTACTCCAACCTCAGGCCCAAATTCTGAGTTCAGTGGGAGCTTTTTTGGCACAAAGTTCAGGCTGTGCCTTTTGCATCAATGCGTATGAATATGATCAATCATGTACATTTAAAATAATCTTTCATTTGAACAGACTTTCAGCAGTGTGTATAACTGGGCAGTATACTTGGAAAAATAATATCCTAATTTTTTTCAGTCCAGCCTCTTGGCTTTGACTGCTTTCCATGTGTAATGATCCTTATCTTATGCTGCGTATTAAATGCACCAGTTTTTTAAAACATGCTTACTACAAAACATGCATGTGTCTACCTGCCCATTTCTCTAACTCTTAGTGGCTATAAAGACCTATTAAAATCTGATTAAAAGCCTGTTATTACAGAGACTGGATTTTATTCAATTGCCTGTGAGTGTGCCTAGATTTATATTTGTAGATTCCTTTTAAGTTATGAGGAAGGAAACTAAATACTTAATGTGTTATAACAAGTTATGGAAAACAAGATATATAGAACTAAAGCCATATTTCTTAAAACAGGGAATCATCATAATACTGCAAGCAAATTAGAGATGTTGAATAAATGTTGAATTTAATGGGCTGCTCTCTTACAAATGTTCACAGTTAGCAGTTTGCTTAGAATTAAATGGTAATCTGAGCTTCACAGACACTGGAGTGAATAAATAAAGCAGTCATTGTAAGAATTGCACTGAGATGTGGGTACACACTAATGTTGTGAATTTTTTAATGGACGGTAGTGCCATGCTGGGAGCAATTTCATGATAGACAGTTTGAAACAAAACACCCACTGAGGACCTGTTATCTTTCTTTTTTTTTTTGTCAAACATCTTTATCTGGAAGGCTTTAAAAGATATTGAAAACCTATTATAAACAGACTTCTCAGTGTCTGATTTTATGCTGAAAGTTAAAGTGTGTACCAACTGAAGCAATCAATGTATGCAAATTGCATGAGGAAATTGGCCAGAATGGGATTTAGTCAAGATGACTGTGCACTACATAAGAAAAGTGTATCTGTCAGATGGGTAACAGGCATTGGATAAATTCTTACAGTAGTACATATATGATTAATTAGTATCGTGATATATTAGGGGCCACATTAGTATAAAATCTGGGCTGTGATATTGCTGCTAGTATTGCTGTGGCATATCGCTTTCATAGCAGTGCTTCAGTAGCAAGAGCTGATGAACCAAATGTGCTCTGTTTTGGAAAAAAACCCAACCCAAACCTGCAAAATAAAAAAAAGCCCAAGAGATGTGATAAGATTTCTGTATGGTTGTTTTTGAGCCAGATTGTTTCCCATTCTTGTTTGATAGTAGTTATATGAACAGTTATGCCACCATCTGTAGGAACAAGTGATGGATGTGTGGTAATACTTGCATAAAATTCTAACCTGATTGATAGAGAATATTCTTTTCTGTTGCCAGCTCTGAATCTTACATTACAATAGGATTTGTCACTTAATACCCAGCAACTTTGCTCCTGCTATTTCTTTTCTGTTGATGACTTCAGCCTAATAGAAAGCAACTAATGTGATAGCTGGCAAAAAAAAAAAAACTTTCTTCAAGAGCCTGTTCAGCATGAATTTCAGTAACAATGATCAAGTTAATGCTGTTGAAGGCTTTCAAGGTCTACTGTGATAACTTCACAGTCAATTCACCTCTTTTGTTTCCAGTAAAATGTTGAAGCAATACAATAAGATTATTTTGGTCCTACAAAATGTGTGCCAAGGGGCCAAGCTAACAGTTTGCTAATAATAACGCACAAATGACTGTGAGCAAGCATTTCTGAGAGCCAGAATCATCAACAAAAAACATAAAAAAGGAGAAGCTCGCAGCCAGCTACTGAATGAGTGCAGGCTCATCAGATTCCAGCTCTGGCTCATTGCCAGTAATTAAGATGTCAGTTTAAAATAAACTTGACATCATTCATGAGGGAGACCACAAATGACCTTTCAAATATAAATGAAACACATGCAACTGTCCTCCTAATTTTTTCTTTTACTCCTGTTTTTTCAGAAGAGCTGTAACATCTCTCTGCTTCTTCTCTTCAGGCTCAATGGGAATACTGCTGTTCTCTGCTCTTAGCATTAGCTGCGGAATCAGTCTTGTACCATATTACCTCTGGGTCGTGAATTATAGAGTTTAATTGAAGAGGTACAGGCAGTAGCTACAAAAAAATTATTCTCTCTTCGGTGAAAGCTTTGACTGTACTGGAAATGCATATCCCATTTCCCAAGCAGCAGCATGAGGCTGTGAGAGTTGCTACATGTGTCAGATTATCCATAATGGGAAAGCTCTGGGGAATATTTAGCATCCAGTGACTGAAAACTAAAAATAAGTTCATTGCTACTTCATATTGATGTGTCAACTCTGTGTTTTGATCTTTTTGACGTGACTTTCAGATTTTTCTTTCCATTTGAGACTGGAAGTGAGTTTGGAATGATGCCTGCCACTTACAGGAATAATATGTCTCCATTCCCCAATTTCCAGAAATAGAAGTGAGCTTATTCCTAGCAGAAGCAGCCTGATGGGCATAGTGCAGGTGCAAGTTAGTGCAGGGGCAAGTTTCTTCTATCCTTATTCCATGCAGCAAGGAGATAGAGAGGATGTTAGTGTGGAGCAACACCTCACTGTGTGCCCCATTGAGAGTCCAAGGAGAATGTGATCCCCTTGGTCGTGCTGTGTCCTTTCAAAGGTCCCCTTATGCTGTCAGAGTGACATGAAGGTTCTTGACATAGCAGACAACATTTCTTTTTGTATGATTCTGCTGGGAGTCCAAGTCAGCCTGTGAGTCTGTCTTAGAAGGTTAGATAATTCCTTTTTTTAATAAAAAAATTCAAATTAAAAAAAACCCCAACAAACCAATATTCTGTGCTTTAAAAAAATTTAAATACATTCCCAGGATTTATTAACTATTCAGCAAATAGTAAGTGTGGTTTATGCATTTCTTACAGATATTTTACACATGGGAAGAGTAATAAAAAACTGTAAATGTACTCACTAACCAGAGTGACTTTTGAGGAGGAGGGATCAGTAACTGCTCCCTAGAAGGTAGGTGGGGCAGTAACACAATATTACTAAATGTGATTCCTGAGACAGGCGAAGCGCATAACCTCATTTCAGATGCTGGAAAACACACTTTTCTGCTTTGTTATTTGTTGCTGTGAGAAGGGGCAGTACCCTTTTCCCACTAAGTAGCTTCTTCCAGGGGATGGCAGGAACAGCAGAGACTTTCTTGCTTTTTCAGACTCTCCATGGTGCCTCCTGGTGGGGAAGGAGTCTTCCAGGGCAGACTGGGCATCTGGGTAGACCTAGCAGCAGAGCCTCAGGGCAAGGTGAACTCAGACATGAACAGTAAGTGTTGAGTAACTTATTCTGAGAAGCAATGATCGTGTGAAGCTTTTGCAAACAAAAGACTTTTAATCCAAATTTTCCCACACCTTGGTTCAGATAAAGCATTATAATTTCCATCTCATGCCTGACAAATCTGATGGCCTTGTATGACGGGGTTACAGCATTGGTGGATAAGGGAAGAGCAGCTAACGTCATCTACCTGAACTTGTGCATAGCATTTGACACCTGCGTCCAGCTCTGGACGCCCAAACATAAGAAGGATGTGGGTGTGTTCATACGAGTCCAGAGGAGGGACATGAAGATGCTCAGAGGGCTGGAGCACCTCTCCTATGAAGACAGGCTGAGAGAGCTGGTGTTGTTCAGCCTGGAGAAGGCTCTGGGATGACCTTAGAGCAGCCTTCCAGTACCTAAAGGGGGTCTACAAGAAGTAGGGAGAGGGACTTTTTACAACGGCAAGTAGTGACAGGATTTAGATTAGTTATCAGGAAGAAGTTCTTTAATATGAAGGTGGTGAGACACTGGAACAGGTTACCCAGAGAAGCTATGGCAGCCCCATCCCTGGCAGTGTTCAAGGCCAGGTTGAATGGGGCCTTGAGCAATGTGGTCTAGTGGAAGATGTCCTTGCGTGTGGTCGGGGGTTTGGAACTAGATGATCTTTAAAGTACTTTCCAGTCCAAAGTAAGGTGAGATGTTCTTATCCACCTACCATGTTTCATTCCAGAGACACCTGCCTTTTAGTCTGAAGCAGAGGCAATTCCACCATGTGTCACATACCTACCTTTTAGGAATGCTTTAACATGTAATCCACAAGTAGCCTCAGTTGTTATTGCCCAAGCACCGGCATGGTTCCTTGGTGCCATTATGAAGGCCTCAATAGAACTGACTTTCACTTGTGTGTGCAGCAGCCCAATCTCTGCAGTGCAACCTAGGAGCAGGTGACTATATAGATGTTTGGGAGCAAGACTTTCAAGTAAAAATGCGGATGGTAATTTAACAGTGCCTGTAATGGTATTTTAATGATGACAATGGTATTTAGAAAAACACTGTTTTCCTATTTGATATAAATATCCAGAAACATTAAACGTATTTAAACTAGTATCCCTTATGCTCAGCAAAGCAGGAATTTAAGATTTCTTGGATTATATATCCAAATAAAGAGGTAGAAAAATCATTTGTTAAGACAGGAGTGAAAAGTGACAAGCTACAACCATGTTTTTCATGGTTTGCACATTGCCTTATCCACATTGATAGATGTATATATCAATCACCTGGAATGATGTAAAATTAATATCTTTGGCATATTCAAATTGACCATTGACTAAGTTATAGCAAAGTACCTGGTTTAGATGCGATTTTCAGCTATTTAGTATTATGATTTATTTGATGTTAAAATATTATAAGCTTTATGAGTTAAACCAGTGATGCTTCTGGCTCGGTATCTGACAGTGGCACACTGTGGATGCCAAGATAAAGGCACAGGAATAGTAAAGATTGTACTGATAACTCCCAGAATAGTTCCCCAACAATTTGCTCAGAATTCAGACAAAAATAAGTCTATTTTTAGATGCCTTTGACAGTCATTTTGAAGACAAATAATAAAGGTTGTAGTTAGCAGTAGTCTTTGTTCCTGCCTACCTGTTACTAAGAAGCAAATCCTTCTCAAATTTTCACATATACTCACAAACCCCCAAATTTACAAACTCCTTCATCCTCCTACTTCTGATATTGGGAAATTTGTTGGGTTTGACCATTTGCCTGAAGTCCAAAAAAATAAAATGTTTAAAACCAAACTGTTGTTGAAAAGAGGAGGATTCTTCTGCTGAGGTCTTCCTGTCTTACAAAATGCCTTGAATTCATCTTTTGTCTGCAGCACTGGAGTATGATCTTTCGAAGTGGACAGCTGCTTAGAGCTTTGTAGGCTCACTTATACACATGCTAAATAATGTTTTCTGTTTCTGGGACACTGATGCAATGTGTGTCTAGTAAGACTCACACTTTCATTTAATATTAAAGCAAAGAAGAAACTAAATCTGTACAAGATTCAACCAAAGTCAAACATGCTAAACAAATAATGGAAATGAGAACTGTGGCAGGGAGGACTTAAAAAGATGAGACAGGATAGAGGAAAATGTTCCTAGAGAGTGAGAGCAGCAATACCAAATTTTAGTTTACTTGAGAAAAAGGAATAAGGCCAAAAATTGAAAGATCCCAGCTTAAATGAACAAAACCCCACAAATATGCCAACTATCTTGGTAACCTATGGTCATAGATGTAAGTGACAAAATATATGGATCCTAATTCACTCTTGACAGTATAATGTGCTGGAGGTATGGAAAGAGAAGGAGAAATGCAAAATTAGCATTTTATGTGGAGCTTCTGCGGAGTTCCTGACCTGGGGAATTCAGGGCTTAACGCAGCATTCAATTTTGTATCATTGTCATGTAGCAAATGAAAATGTAAAGTCTTGGCACACAGTTTTCTCCATGCCTTCCACTTTGCTTGATGTTCTTCTTGATATGAAATATCAATATGAATAAAGGTTAGATTACTTCGAAGTAATGGTTTGAGGCCACGCTTGCTTCCCATGCACTTCCTCATTGTTGCAGCCAAAGGTGGAACAATGTTTATCTAAATTAGAGGTCACTTCTGTATGACCTATCTAAATTCAAAGAGTAAAACTTTCAAGGAGTACTGCTGTCTTGGGGATATCTACAGATTTCCGTCTCTGAGGCTGCAGATAAAATCCCAAACTTCTCTTGAGACTGTGCTTCTGATTGTCATGCTAGTGACACACACCAGAAGAAATGCAGGCATCAGTGATCTCTTGAGAGCTGAAGGGATCTGAGAGGGTACACTGCAGCAGTGCTGCCTGTACAGGGTTGGCCCACAGCATACCTGAAAAAGCCTTACCCTCAGCACTCTACCAACACCCATGAACTCTAGAGAGCCAAAATCCTTTTTGTCTCAAATGTCGCGGTGCTGTCATACATGTGCTGCAAATTTCTGATTTGGTATTGTGTCCTCTGGCAGTAATTCGCACATTTGTATTTCTTCTGTTTCTGCTTATACTATACAAGTTCCTCCAGGTAGATCAGCTACTCCAGACAAGACTTTTCCCCTTAAACAGTTACTCCGTTTGCGGCAGAGCACAGGTTATTCACTCACCTTTTCCTGTGGGTAGTGCCCTGGAAATCAGATTGACAGCTGATAAAATTACAGTTAAAGAGCAAAACTTAGGAATTTGCACATTACTTACATTGAGATCTATCCAGTTTTCATTTTTATAGTTACTAACCTTATCGCTCACAAGACATAAAGCCATTTTACACTATTTTGTCTGGCTGAGGGAAGTAAGTTAAGCATGTTCTGGCTGTTTCCTTGTGTGTTATATTGTGAAAAGGTGAAGTCCTTCAAAGACTGCTTCTTCAGAGCAGGAAGAATATGTGTATTCCTAACTATGTCAGTGTCTCTTAGGTGTCTTTGCCACTATGAAAGGCACTATTCATTTTGTGCCTGAATAATTCATATTATTTGAAATTGAACTTTTATAACTAGATCTCTCAAGGAGTCTCTGGATATTTTGTGACCATTCTGAATGCCTTGATGCAAAATTTATGGTTATTTTTCAATACATATAAGATGTACTGAATGTAGTCTAAGAAGTATTCATAAAGTAAATGCAACTTCAAAATGAATGAAGACATTTGAATTCCTTACTCTGAGAGGGAAAAATCTTTCTCTGAAAGGCTGGAAATGCTCAGCAGCAAAACTGAGAAAATGTTCCATAACCTCAAGGAAACAAGTGCTATGTACTGTTTTCTGTGTCTGTTCCTTGTGAGACACTAGTGTCTTAGGAAGGCAAGTTCTTTTTTGGCTCCTTGAAGATTAAAATGCAGTGGAGTGTCATGCTGTGCATAAAGCATTCTGGACCTGAAAGCCTTACCATTGACATGTCTTTATTATTTCTCTTTCTCCTAGCTCCTGAACTATATAAACTATCACCCATCTGAAAGTTGGACAGATGTACCTTTAGAGGTGGAATGCTTTTCTGTAGTAGCATTAAACAGGCTTTCCAGAGAACAGCCTTTTGCCAAATTAACATATTGAGGTGCATAGAAAAGGCTTTAATCCAGACAGTTCACCAGCACCTTTCTTCTTTAGTTATTTCAGTTTTGATCACTCAGATATATGTGAAGAATCAAAATCTATTTAAGTAGCCTCTAAGTTTAGTTAGCTTGCCTCTTGCAACAGTTTTTGCAAAGTGCTGGCATGGAGGACTTTACTCTGCTTGCTTCCCTTGTGATACTGAAGTTTGGAAAAGGCCATGTGTATGTCTCCTTACCAGCAGGAAACTTCTTGCTGGGGGTTAACCTTAGGTTTTAATGGTTTAAACAGTTTGAACTGCATGGTGACTTACTTTCTGTACCCTCTTGCAGTGTAAATGTCCCTTCTAGTCACTGTTTGCTGAGCTAAGGAAACTGATGAAATTTAGGCTCTCAAAGGATGCCCAGACATTAGTGGTCGCTTCTAGACTTTGTCCAAGGTTTACAGCTGAGTCAGCTCAATTTAGGTGGTCAGTCCACCCTCATTTCCTCTTTTCTTTCCCATTTCTCACCAAAATCTTACCCAATCCCAGATGACACAAAACTCTTCAGAAATTGTGCAGGCTGAAGATTTAATTTTTTTTTTTTTTTTTTTTTTAAGAAAAAACTGCATTATTTCAGCTCTCAGTTAAGGTTTTTACTGTGTATGCAAAGAGCTTACAGAGGCAGTCTCTGTGTACCCAGAGGTTAGCAGAATGCATTTCTGGGTTTCAAACTAAATCTTAGCTTGGTTGAGGCTCATATAAGGTTGTGTACAAAATATGAATTATTGATCCTTGGATTTCCAGATGTGGTTTGATGGCCTGATACTGCTGGTGTGGAATTGGTGTCGATCATATGCTTATGTTTGTATGGTTGTCTTACGGCTTTTTTTATACTGGATTCTCCTGCCTTCAGGCTTCAGACAACCATGTCAATGTCTCTCTGGGGGAGCATTCTGCCCTAAGTTACTCCATGAATGGGTCTGGTGGACTTGGCACTGTTAGGTTTATGGTTGGACTCGATGATCATAAGGGTCTTTTCCATGATTCTATGATTCCTAAACTGACAGAAACTGTGGCTCTTTGCAATGTGCCATCTCCAGCACGATTTCCTTGCCTCGCCTTCCAGCAAAAAGGAAGTCCCGCTCAGCTAGGATTCTGATCTATCAAGAAAATGAGTGATAACAAATCTGTTATTCTCATGCTGTGGTAATGGTTATGGCATACAAGGTCCTGCTGTTGTATAACAGGGGCGGTTGTTGCAATTACAGTCTGTGTAAACAACTGGCCAGAACCACAGTTATCAGAGGAAAATTAGCTTTGAGAAGCAATTCAGACAGAAATAATTATCTTTCAACAGAGGAGCACCTTCTAGTGGTATTGAATGAATATGCAGCTATGTAAACTGCTAGTTTAAGTTATTTTTTCTAAATAAGGAGATATAAGTATGCTAGACAAAGAATAGTAATGAATATTTCTGTACACTATTTTTATGATTATATTGATAACTAATTTAAAACAAAACCAGAATAAAAAAATCATATATTTCGAAAAATTAAAACAGTTTTCAATGACAGTATTCCCCTCCCTTACTAGCTTTTAATGCACTTACCATGAAAAAGTGGTTTTATGTGTTCTACTGTGGAACCTACCCACCCTCTGGCTTTTTTTAGTAATGAAAATTTAGTTTCATTATATATCTGATTTAGCTCCAAAGGAAACTTGCTATGGAAGTGTTAATTTGTCAAAAATTTCACTGGTAATACGGTTTCTCCATCCAATGTATTTCTAGTAAAGGTATAGTTACTTTTGCAATAATGTATTATCAAATGGTTTTAAATTAATTTTTTCCAAAGTTACTACTAAATATGTGAATATGGTTGATATGTGAGTACAATGGATATGGCAATTTAACTGGTACTATGGATTTCTGCTCTTTCAATTTGGATGTAGTAAATAATCCATTTGATACCATTACATAGTGCACATAAACCAAATGAATGATGCACTACTTCTAGAAAAGCAAATTAAGGTTAATGAACAATGCTTAATATTATGTCATTGCAGGAATTTGTGCATTAGTGGAAGCTATCAGCATGAAACAGACATTTATACTTAGATTTTCATGGGGTTCCTCTGAATTCTTCAGCTGTGTGAAAAAATGTCAAATATAAAAAGTCTGATTTGAAGACGGTTAAAAGAAGACATAACTATAGTTCCACTTTTTAATTCTGTAAATATAATCCTATCTATCAAAGTAGGGAACTTGACCTTTTTTTCCACAAAGGAATTTTTCAGTATCTAGAAACTTCAGCCTAAAATTGAAATAGGTCTTGAAAATGTTTTAACCAGTGAAAGCACATTCCGTATTACTTGTTTTGGTTGTGCCATCATGAAACAGATTTGTTGAAATAGCCAGTATTTTGCTAATATTATTTTCTAATACCTAGAAATAGCTGGTATACTTCATCCCATGGTTAGAGGGCAAAGGGGTAGTATGGCAACTGGGAATCTGGGGCAAAGTTAATGGAGTTGGGGTTTTGTCAGCTGCTTTTGTTACAGTGGGCACAATATTCTGCAAAATATTGCAAGTGCCACACAGTCAGTCACTTTTTAGAAGTACGACTGCCTGACCCTAAGGCTGTTTTGGGTCTGGTAGAATAATTGCTAGCATTCAACACATACTAATACTGATAAAGGACTTGATTAGCTGATTGTATCCCCTTTTGATGCTCAGACAAGTGTCTATCCAGATGCATATACAGATGCTATTTGAGAATTGTATAGCTTATGAAACAATAATTTCCCACCAAGTCTGAAAATATTCAGGTCTAAGAGTGTACTTCTGTATTTCATTTTAGGCTAGACAGCTGACTTGCTTGTCACTGGAATATACTTCCTCTTGGTCCCACAGCATCAGTTCTCCACTTGTTTGGTGCATTGGAAAGGCAGACATGCTTTGTAACCCCTGGGGTTCCTGTTTGCACACTGTGAGATTTAGTCACAGTGTCCAAAGAGTCAGCATAGTTGTAAATATTCATTGAAGACAAGAAATAAAACAAAACCCATGCTTAACCTGTACATACTGAGATTACATCAAAAACCTGTCGCTGGTCAGTTTGTTTTTTTCTGCAGACTTGACTTCTTTGATTAGAACTTGAGAGAGAGAACTGCCTGCATATAAGCGTGCATCTGCTGAGAGAGTGTTGACAGAAAACAGTGTACTCACAGGAGAAAGTCTAGATAATTTTGTAATTAAAATGAGCATTGTTTCACTTCCTTTGAGACACAAATTCTTTCTGTTAAAACACCTGCTACCCCCTGTTAGAGCACCTCCTGCTACCTTTGACTGACCAAGTGCCTACTTTCTTGTCTCGAGGAGATGTAAAGCTCTTTCTCTCTTGCTCTGTGCAAGTCTTCAATAGTGCAGCATGCATACTCAGTAGTGACCCTTACATTCCCTGCATTGACTCCCAGAGACAGCACTGGCTGCCTTAGTCCTGTAGAAAATCTCTGGCAAAGTGCGTGGTCAAATCTAAATCTTTTTTGATTTCCAGTTCAGCACTGGGGTTAGTTGTGGGTGGCTGTTTTCTGTCAAACTCCGTGTGTCTGATGTAAAAGGGCATTGCTCATTCAAATCAGTCGAATGATTTGTTCTGCATCTTTTCTAATATTTAAACATGTTAAATTATTTATATATAAGCATATTCAACTCTGTGTGTATTTTTATTTGTTACATTCAGGTTTGCAATTTACTGTGCAACAATAGTGTGTTTTGGACTACTCAGCAGAATGACCATTTGTAAACTGGTAGACACTTCTAGGTGGATGATGACAAAATGCTGTTTTCTGATTAAAAAATGCTTTATAAATGTTTATTTAAAAAAGCTATGGGGTGATACATTGTAAGCAACCCTATATGCTGTTAAAAATAAGCTTGCGAATCAGTTTCAGTGCAGTTTTGGGAGAAAAGAACAAACAATGTGGGGAAAAAAAAAGAAAGAAATCATTATTCTGACAAGTCATTGCCGAGTATCACTAAACTGGAATTGAAAAACAGAGATTACAGCACTGCCCTTCAGAGTTCAGCATCAGCATTATATGGGATATAAATACTGCTATGCTTCTTGTCCCTAATGTGAAATTTGGATTCCAATGAATTCAAAGAAGAAAAATGTAGTTTCTGTAGGCACTACATATAAGATGATGAAACATTGTAGCTCTAAAATTAAAAAGGGAGGAGGATCATAAAATTACTTTTATAGCCTGGCAGTTTTTCAGAAACCCCACAGATTTCTCAAAAATGATAAAAATTCTTCAAGGATAAAGAGTGCAAAAATATAATTAATACTTGCGTGCCCTCTAATTGACTTTTCTTTTGTTATGCAGTGAGGACATCTAAAGTGAGAATTTTTTCACATTCATTTTAGAACCTGGGGTACAATCACATAGAATCTAAAGTTCTACAACTCAAGAACAAAATGCGTTAGCATTTTCTATTGCTAACACAGGGTTTTCATTTGCTTCCCCACTAAAAAATGTTCTAAACCATTATAGGAAATCAATATCTATTTTTACAGGTTTCCTTTTAACTGCATCAGCACAATTGTCTAAACCTGAAGTAGTAACATTGCTAAGAGTAAAGTAAGTCTATAATTGAAATGAAATGTTAAGCCTCTATAACGGAAATCGACAGATGCAGAAAAATTCAGAATTAAGCCTGCCTACACACTGTAATTCTGGCATAGCTTTAAGTCTTTCCACATGGTATGCATTTTATAGCTTTTTCACAACAGCCACTTTGGTTATTGCATCTAGGTAATAGTAATGACATTAATGCAAAGCAAAGAGGGAGATGTGGTGCCTTTATGAAACCCCTGCAACATTCAGTGCAGCAGATGGCACTGACCGTTACCACCCTGCTCTTGGTTACCTGACAGAAAATGTCAGCCCTTTCTTTGCAGCAGGAAAGTCCATCTTCCTCTTCGTGTTTTTGTATTAATAGATGAATATGCATTACCATGAATATTTGTATTTCTATTCATTTTTCTTTGAGAAATAGCAAGCAATCTTTAAAGGCTATGTGGCAATTTAGAGGAAGGCAGGGTGCTATACATTTCACCTGCATTTGCTCACCTGAGGTTTTCAGTTCACACCAGTCCCTTGAGACCAGCAAAATCAGGTAAGACAGGCTGCAGAAGAAGCCTGGTGGAATGATGCCTGAATGCTAATGTTGGTCTTCTGACCAGTGTTGGCTGGACTTGTGGGAAACCAGAGATCCGAGGTTCCCGTTGCCCTAGCACATGATGTACTTTGCGAGGACATCACTTTTTTAGCTAGGTCAATAGCTGAGACCTTGACTATGACGTTTTGTGACATTAGGCTGCATTTTACCATAGACTGCAAAAGTGGAGAACTGCAGTGCTCCCTGAGTAAAGTTCACCTTTCCCAGCTGGAGGAAGTCCCGTCTGTGCTGAGTCATGTGAAGAGGGAGGGATAGAGCTGCTAAGTGGTAAGTTGGGAGAAGGCCTGGAAAGAGAGCTTGGGGGCTATAGAGGTGGTGGGTCCCTGCACAGGGGCCAGCACATCCCATCACCTCTGACTGGACTCCAGGCACATTGTGGGGAGACTTGTCAGCCCTGAGACTCAGAGGTATCCCTAAGGAGCAGAGAAGCTACATTTCCCTGTGAGGCAGATGGTGGACTTAGCCACATTACCTGCCCCTGCCATGGTTCCTCCAGTTGTAAACTCAGTCTAGGCATACTTTTTGTTCTATTTAAAGAGCTTTGGTTTCCATTGAAGAAAGCAGTGTACAAAGGTGAACTATTTTAGCTACCTTATGGTGCTGTTTGCCATAGCTTTGTGTCAAGTGAGGTGTTTCTGAGGTGTGGGAAACAAAAACTTTGATATTAGAATATATTCATTTGTGTCTATTGAAGAGAAAACCAAACTTCCAGGAACGTGTGAGCATTTTTATTTAAAAAAGGTAAGCTCATATCTTAGTAAGTGTGAAAAGGTAGTTTGTGAGATAAAAGTATTACAAAGACAAATGGAGAACAGTAGATGCATGAAGATGGCTTTCCTTAGAAAGCAGCTTTGGGACATTTGTAGCAGAATTTATCTCTTCAACTTGGAGGTTTTTGTTTTAACAATTTTTTCTTATAAAACAGTGCTGAATTTACAGTAGTAAATGAAAAAGTTGTTTTGCTGGGCACATTCATAAACAGTCAAATCTTTCAGGCTATGGTCTACTTTGTATTCATCTAGTCTATCACAAAGATGTCCATCACTGCAGTATCTCAGAGCTGAGATATGGGACATGAAAGCTACCTTCCAGTCAGTTTTGTAGGCTAATGCGTTGTTACAACAATCAGTAATGTGTTCAAACTCATAACAGTGGGGCATTTAATTACCTCAGATTTAATCCAAACAAAGATCTGTGAGAAACCAGTATTACAACATTCTTGCTATAGTAGATGTTGACTTTGGCTCTTAGCTGTTTAGTTTATTGTTGACTTATTGTAGCAAAATGGAATGAACTTATTTAACTTTATTTGTTTATGTCATGCTATCTGGGGAATATTATAATAAAACATTTTAGGAGCATTTATTTCCAAATAAAAATATGACCAAGTAAATATGAACAGATGTCTTCTGCCTTTTAACACTTATTTTATGGAAAACCTTTGATTTCAGTCAGGACAACATTAGCATTAGTTCAGCCTAGTTGAACAAAACCACTTTAAAAAGTATGTTTAATTGATTATAGAATCACTTGTGAACAGGAAAACAAATGTCTAGAAGCCTTGTCAGCTACTAGGATGTATTCACAGCTGAATATTATGGGCTGAAGGTAAGAGAGGGAAGGATTTTTCATTAGTTTTGTGTTCTGAAGATCACTTTTAAAGATTACCCAGTGCCTTTAAACTCAGCCCAGCACAAGACATGTTGTGTGAGATGCCCAGGCTGGTACAACAGATGACAGAGGCAGTGTGACACAGATACTTTTTGTGGGAATGCCCCTGTCTTTTTTCCTTCTGTTCATTATTCAGGGTTCATTTGGAATTATCTTTTCAGAAGAATAAGGTGACTTCTTTGCTTTTCCTTCCCTTTTTTCTGTTATGTGTGTGAGTACCTTGGGACCTCTTTTATATATGGCTTTATTGATAGAAAATTAAAAAGGGTTTTACTAGAGTTTCAGAGTCGAAATAGTTTATCCCTTGTTCTGCAGGCGAACATGGAACAGTGAACCGATCCATCTAAGTGCTACGGAAGTGAACTAGAGCAGCCTGCACCTTGCTCCTGCTTGTCCCCAGCAAAGAATTTAGAGCAGGACTGCCATACATGCTTCCTGTATTTCTTGCTTATATTTTTGGGGTCAGGGAGGATCAAAGGATATGCAGCAGCAATCAATTTTATCTGGATATATACATTTCATGACTATTTTAATCTTTTGAGTTGGCTGAGATCTGGATTCTTCCCTGCAAAAGCCTGTTTGCTTCTCTGGTACTTCCTTGGTAACTGGTACAGCACAGTAAGCACTCCTTGATACTCTCCCAGCCCCATGATGGCAGTTGCTGGCATTGCTCCACTGTGTGTGCCCCGGACCATGCAGCCATTTGGTTGGGTGATGCTAACAGAAGATAAAAAGCATCTAATTTTGCTTTTTTCCATGTGAATATACTGCATAGCTCAGTCATGCTGAGAATATAAAGGTCATTCTTGTTCAGTTAAATGCGTTTTATGTTCTGATTACCAGACCAGAATTAAATTTCTCTCTAGCTTTTTTTTTTTTTTGAATCAGACTCTCACACTGACTTTCAAGCATTTCCTTACTGTTGCCTTACCTTTTCTTTCTACACACAGAAACACAGGCAGAGAAATCCTAGACTTTCCTTGAGAATCTCTGCAATCTGCATTAATGCTGCTTGCAAAAGGCATTGCATATGAGTTGTGAAAGGGTTATCTGTGAAGCAGAACAGCTTTTAATTACTGTATTTGTCTTGAGCTCACTGGAGGCTTTAATTGAAATTTTTAGTTTCATTTTGCCGACTTTGGGTACTTGTGAGCACAGGCTGCTCCCATAGGTGTTATAAAGGCAACACTTCAGGAGGAAACAATTCCAATTTTTCCAAAATCAGGAAGTGACTTTAATAACGTTTTCACAGTTTCTTCTGAGTTGAATATTTCCTTCCTTATTAACATGATACTTGCTTAGTATGTAGTAGTAATGTTAACATATGTATAGTAGATGCTTGCTTAATATGTAGTAGTAATATTAACATATATATAATAGATACTATACAGTGACTAAAAAAATTATCTCTCTGAACAGAAAAGCAACTGTTCTGATATTAAAAATCTCTAGAAAATTTAGAGAAGCTGATGGTCTAAGTCATTGTTTTGCCTCTTGAAAATGCCCACATATTAGAAGTCCTGGTAGGTAGAACCTGAGAATCTCTGCTTCCCAGAGGTGTGAAGTTATCTTTTCTAGCCCAGGACTGCAGTGAGTTTTCACGTTTAATTTTGTGTCTAGAAAATGTATTTTGATTTCACGTTGAATTTTACCCAGTCTGAACACAGGCAAAGTAACTTGCTGAAAAACAATACTAAGGTGGAGAAAGAAACAGCGTATCTGTACCTTTAAAGATAGATTGAAAGATAAAAATAGCAGGTGTTTGATTTTGAAAATAGCTTACTCTTTACAATCTTAGGTGCAATCTGGTGGGTGCAGTAAACTCATTTAGCCCAGAGCTTCAACACTAATCTCTCCTGTTTTATCCTTTTTTATGCCGAGAGCACCTTTGTTACTAAATGCCATTAACATTGTTTCTGTATCAGTCTGAGATGTAAGTACATCTGTATTGTAGAAGGTAATTGCTGGTGGTTGCACATTCATGGATTAAAAAGCTCTCTTCCTTAAGGAAGCCAATACATTGTTAATAACCCTGTCATGTTGCCAATAAACAATTCATGCATGATAAAAAAGAGGTGAATATTTTTCTTTTAAAATAAGAGAAATTGAAAGAAATTATCAAAGGGAAAAAGCAGCACTTGCAATGAGTGAGTGCATAACTACCCTGAACAGAATATAAGCATGCAATTTTGCTACAAGGTTCTGTGAGTTTGCTAGTACTTATATACACTTTATATACATGTAAAGTGTTTCAGGACCTGGGTCTTCATTTCATGTCACAGTTACAGATAATGAAAAAAAAAATGTTCATGGTATTATATATACATACATATTTACTCAATACAATTGAAACATACAACAAGAGAGATTTAATATACACGTAGAATAGAATTATTTTCACATAGAGACATGCGAGGACAAAATTACATTAAAACTATGGAAATTAAAGAATTAAGACACTGTACAAAGTGTATTTAAAAGTACTTTCTCACTAGTAGTTTCTGAAGGTAAAGTTAATATGCTCACTGATACACGGGCTTTTATAATGGACAAAGTAGTATGCGGGACTTGGCAAGAAAGCAGGTCAGCAGGTGGTTGATTATGGAACATGATTATTTTGTCTGTACAGTGTCTTGAAAGAGCACACATTTAATGACTCTTGAAGGTGGATGTTCTGATGACTGTATATTATGCTTCCTTAATGATTAAAATGCTCTGTAGCCTAGCTACATTAGGCTGTCCTGAAACTTTAAGACTCTCAATGAACAGAAGCAGCACGCCTGTGTTGCAGTGTCTCTTACTCTTCTTGCAGCTCAGGCATCTCTGCATTTCAGAACTTTTCCCGTGCACATTTCTTGCTGTTGGTGAGTTCAGAGTTCATGGCAGAACCACACGCTCCCCTAAAGCACAACACTTAAGGAGCAGCAGATGCAATTGCCCAGGGTTTGGGGAACACCACTGCTGTGCCCTGCCTATCGGTTTGGAACCCAAGCTGCCTGGGGGAAGACTTCAGGCTCTTCAACCCGTGCTTGTTTGCTTCATGAGCAGATTCACTGTGACTCTACCCTCAGGGACTTTATCTTACTATTTATTTTCTGTTTGTTTGTTTTTGGAAATGTGCTGCACTTACCCGGGTTAATGAGGTTCCACTGGCAGTGTCAGAGAAACCCTAGTGCAAGCAGCATTAAAACGAAGTACTTGTAGAAAGCCTCTCTGCAAGTGCTTGAGAAGTTCAGCTGTAAGCATCATGATTGTTACTAATTGCACAGTCCAATCACAGCAGCACTTACAAACAGATGAAAAAATAATTAGCAGAAACTGTAAGAAGGCTCCTTAACACCATATGCTCTTAATATTACTGTATTTTTCTAGCCAAGAATTAAAGTAGCTACTTAGAACTTTTCTTCATTGTCCACTCCACGCTGCATGTACATATAGGTAAGAAGTGCTATTTCACAATAAATTAAAGTATATTTATGACAAGAACATGTAAAATTCCAATTCTGTGAAGCTAGGGGCTGCTAGTGTTTCTTTTCGTATTAAGTTTTACTCTGCATTGCTGTGTATTCTTGCTTACTGAAGAGATTGCTATACAACACAGGGACCAAGTTTTAAATGGGTCTGATGGGCAAAGCCAAATGTGCGGTTGGAGATGCGTGTCTTTGAGACTGGTGTTTAAGTTATTGTTCTTGGGGACAGAGAAGTATCCTTTACCCTTTCTGTCAGACAACAGCAGCACTGGCAGTTGGGATGACATCTTATTCTTTTAATTCTTTGATAGAATGTCTTATTTGCTACTGTAAAAATGATTGGGTCAAGGCAACTGTTGATGCTGCAGATGATCTCTGTGACTTCATAAATGGCACTTATTGTGCTTATGTTCCTACAGGGAGGTTGACAAATAATTTTGTAAATTAGTAGCACCATCATCATAACATGGTAAGGTATGAAAGAAACAGCAAATACGACCATAGCAGCTGAAATCAGTAACAGAGGTCTAATCAGTCTGTTCCTTCTTTGCTGGCGTTTACTGAGTTGTAGTAATGCTTTGAGAGTCAACATATAGCATGTAAAGATGACTGTGACTGGAATTAGGAATCTCAATACAACCTTGGAGAGTGTGAATGGCACTACAAATTGTAAAGGTCCGTCTGTGCCATCCAGGGAATCTATGATGACATGCTGTCTTCCAGCTGCAACTGTGTAGTAGATTTCTGGCATCGATGCAATCACTATGAAGATCCATACTGCGATGGTACAAAACATGGCCTTTCCTTTGTTCCACCATGTTAACGAAGTGATAGGATGGACAGCGCCTACGTATCTGTCAAAACTGATGAGTGTCAGGAAATAGACACTTCCATAGATGTTAATACTAAAAAACAGTGTTATGGTCTGATAAAATGTTTGGCTGGAAAAGACAGTTAACTTCTGGAGACTATAATATACAGAAAAGGGTGCCATGAGAGTCCAAGTAAAGTCGCACAGTGCCAGGTTAAAGAGAAATATGGTGTTGGTCGTCCATGTCTTCGTGCAGTACACATAATGTTGAAGTGCAAGTATATTGCCTAGAAATCCTACTAATAAAGTGAAAAGGCAAACCAGAATCAGAAAATAACAATACCACTCCAGCTTAAGATTTTTGTTGCAAAGGAAGATAGTGCATGTACCATTCATCATATTTCCATAGAGTGTACCTGAAGGGAAAAGATAAACCAATAGCTTTCAAAATAAAAATTGAATTATACTTACTGAATTTAAAATTCAAAACTTTTGAGTTAAATCCAGGATGCTTGAATTGGCAAAATAATTCAGAATATGGTATGGTATACAAGCTCTACTCTATCTGAAAAAATAAAAAAGTAAATTCAAAGTAGGTAACACTTAAAGCTTACTCTACACCACCACCACAGCCAGTTATTCATTAATTATATTCATGAACTATTCATTTATTCAAACCTTCATATTCTTTCCTGTCTAATATTTAGTGTAGTGTGCAATAGATGAAAGCATACACCCTCAGGAACAGCAGCATCCTCTCACCCACTAATGTGTCTATGTCTGTCTTTGGAAAAAGCAGAAGAGCGGACAGAAGGACAGTAATTGCCCACACTTGTTCCATCTTTGCTTTGGTTGCCTTGAATGTCCATACTGGGCCTAGAGGCATGTGTAATATGGGCTGCTGTGTGGTGGGCTGTGACTTGGATCTGGAAGACAGTACTGGAACAAATCAGGATGAAACCTTGCCTGTAATGAAGGCCACAGCAACCTGTCTAAACCTCTGGATTATTATTTATTTTTATTTTATTTTATTTTATTTTATTTTATTTTATTTTTAATTTTTATTTTTTATTTTTATTTTTATTTGACTTTCTTCTATAAATGAATGTTCCAGGTCAAAGCCACTGTGCTTATGGTAGGGTTAGAGAGAACTCGTTTTGTCTCACTCTTTATGGCCAAGGTTGTATCAATGCCCATTATGGAATATCTGGAATATAGATTTGCAGTGTATTTTTCCAAACCAGGTTTTTATGCTTCTAAATCTTACATTTACTCCCAATGATTTTGTACTCCTCCTAATAAAAAGCAAAGTAAACTCTGGAGTATTCTTGTAGAATGAGCTGTCACCAATTGCAGCTGTTATGTTTCTAGAACCTCTCTCCAAACAATGCAGCAGATGCCAGACTCTTAAGTTCTGTTCAAGTAGGAACCTTGTATGAAGGTCATCCAAATTGCCATTTGTAGATCAGAGTCCACTACAGTGCTTGATGGGATGACAGGATAGAATTTTACTCGCTACAAACCACACTTTGAATACAAGAAAGAACTTTTTCAAAATGTTATTGATTCCTTCAAAATTTTCTAACAGCTTCAACGATGAAGTTGATAGTAGTGGGATTTTTGAACATAATGTGTTTTGCTTTCGTGTCAGCCTTAATACAGTATGACCTTTCCAAAGGTATGTTCACAAACACAGGTCGAAACACAATCAACAGTAGCTACAGTGAAGACCTGCTAAATAGAGACTGCATTATTGTGCTTTGCAAATTCATTCAGTTCACCCAGTTCATGTCAGTGAACTGACGAAAAGCTACTAGGCTGTACTCAACAAATTTAGGAAGGAGAGTTGTTTCTCTAGAAGCTCAGCTACAAAAGCAGTTAAATGACTTTCCAGGAAGTTAATATGGATAGAAAGCCATCTGTTCTACTCACAGTGTATTTCACAGATGGAGAATATTTGCTCTCTAAATTTATTTTGTTAAGTATTGAAGCATTGTACTTTAACCCAGGATAGATGTACTCTTTCTCTTTCCCTACTCTTCTTCATAGCCTTTGTGAATATAAAAGGTTACACAAACCATGTAATTTTTGTTCTTCAGCTGAATTTTATAAGATATACTTGTAAACTCATTAAAATGTATCCACTCTAGTAGGTACAATATAGTTAAGTAACATTTTCTTAGTATGTATTCAATTAAAAGGGGTTTGAATATATAGAGAAAAGTTATCTTTTCCTAAAATACTCTTGGCCAGAGGTCACATATGGTTTGAATTGAATTGTGTTTCCTACTTCTTTACCTTCCTTTTCAATAGTTACAAATGAAAGCACTAAACACTAAATTCCAAGTTGTATTGGCAATATAAATAAGCCCTTAACTGGCTATAAACATCACAGCCATAGCTGCATGAGGGAGTTGAAATGCTGGGTTCCTGATCTCATCAAGCTCCTGGAAAAGGACTATATGTAAGTCTAAATGGAGGGAGGCAGGCAGCTGTTCCCCCTGCTCCACTTTGCTGCAAGCTGGTGAGATAAAGCCTGGATATGTAGCTTTGTAACTGTATTAGGAACTAATAAATCCCCTATCCCCTTCATCACCTTCAGTTTACTGGGCTGCAGTCAGGGTTGAACTATATGAAGGTAGTTTTATAGCTAGAGGGGCTGGAACTCCACAGTTGAGTAAGATGCATTTGGAACTCAGAGTCGTTAGAAAATACGTGTTTGTGTAGACATTTGCCATGTGTCTACCTTGGGATTTGAATTTTCTAAAATACTCTGTCTCCTACTAATTCTTTGTATTATAGTACAGCTTAGAGGCCAAAACCAAGACTAGATTCTTGAAACAGTGTGCTTTCCAATTGATGTGAGTGACTTACAGGGTGGACACAGGGTAACAGATATGCAGAGATAAAAGGAGCCTTTCCCCAGGTAACATAATAAGCAAGAGAAGAACAAAAAGGGTTTGACCCCAAGCTCTGTGCTACAATAAGAACTTGTGGTCTTCCTTCAGAAGAATTTGAAGCCTTGTACAATAAGAAAACAGTTTTACTGAGTGTGGGAATACAGTCAGCATGCCCTGTTGTATCCTGAGGCCATTGGAGCTACCCTGATGTCCAGATCTGCATATGTAAGGTAGTGATTTCAGATAGATTTTCAGAAGTGATTTTTTTTTACATCAGAAAATGGCAAGATTTCTGTCTCAGCACCAACAGAATGATTCGAGATACAGGATGTGACATGATTGTCTTCACAGTTCAAAATCCTGCACCTGTAGTTTAAGAAAACTTTCTGAACATTGCTGTGCTCACTGCTTACTCCATGTACTCTTAAACAAGGCCAGCCACCACACATACACACTTCTTAGCAGTGGCAGAACACGCAACAGCACCGTGACATTATGCTGTGACAGATGAGGAGTTGCATATGTTGTTAGTGCTGACTAAGAACAGACTTGCCAGACTTCGATGAAAGTAGGATTGGGTTTTCAAGACTAAAAAGTAGTTCTAATTTATTGAGATTAATTTTTCAGCTGAACAGTTTCAGCCACTGATGGAGATAGCCATGAACATTAAGTGGATAGAAAGAGCAATCACATGATGGGGCATCCAGAATTAAAGGAATACCTCTGATTCAGTGAAGGGCTTGGTATTAAAATACGACACATATGCCTAGGAAAGGGTTGAAGTTTATGGGCTCCATCACTCAATTGAGTAGTTAAGAAAGCATGTTAAATTAATGGGTGAGAATTTCATGTTTCTCTTGTTTCTGTTTCTGCAGTCTAATGAATTCGACCATCTTATGGGCTGGGGATCTAAAGATGCTACAAAAGCTTTACTTTTAAAAAAAGTTACCTGTTTTACTCAAGTTTCGTATCTGCCTATTGGATTGTCTCTTCTCCTGGCCTTAAAGAAACATGACTTAGATCTGTGACTGTCTGACAAGGAGTATCCACAAGCTCCTCTGTCATTGTCCCCAGTAGCATCTGCACACTCTTACAGAAAGTCAAACAGGTTTCAGGTGGTTGGTTGCAGGGCCCTAAATCTTGAAGTCTCTACTAGCCTGTGTTCCCCGTGTACCTGTGATATGGCCTCCAAAATCCTGGAGAAGATGGAAGACCTGGTTTCAGTAAAAAAAGACTTTCTGAGGAAACTTCTTTTGGAGCTAGGCAGCATTGCGTCACTGAAAAGAATCTTTATTTGTGTATGTAGCTAATTGTAGTTCACAGTTTGTCACTGGTAGTCATTCATATAGCATTTAACTTGTAAAGTTCCATTAAGTTTAGCATGTTTGCTTATTTAAAAAATACCTGATTTTGTATGTGTAAATATATCCTAGGAAGCCTGTCATACCTATAGGATTTTTGGACATTTTTAACAAAGTCATAATAAGCAATTAATTTGGCCTGAAGTAAAAAAACCCAAGCCAGCAAAAAACAACAACAAAAAAATTAAACTGATTTAACAGCTTATTTTATGTTATTCTATTCCTTATCTATCTATTCCTTGCTCCTTTTTGCTTGCTATTCTTTATTTTAGAAGCCCTAATTTTACATGAACTGTTTTTTTGTTGTTGCTGTTGTTTTTTGTTTTTGTTTGTTGGGATTACTCTGAGAATTTTGTTTGCCTGTTTCCAACTATGTTTTAATGTAGTACAGATCTGTTCCAGTTACCAGATAGGTTTTCCGTATTTCTGACTATTCACACACCAATATATTTCAGTTACATGTGCTTTCAAAGTGTACCTTTCTAGGTAATTTTATCAAATCAATAAAGCATTATGCAGTGAGTCTTAGGTTTTGTTATGAAAATACCAAGCATCCTTTGCAGTTTTTACATTAACATGTTACCTGTTAGGTAATCATACCATGCATTCCCTTTTTACATTCAGCCGAGTTGATATGCAATATATAATGCAATGTGAGTATTAAGTGGAGCATTTCACATATTTTAGTTCAACTGCATTTAGCATATTATAGCTACTAGTACGATGGAAATAATAAGCAATATACAGCAGTATTTGTATGCAATTAGTTAAGTAGCTTGTACTAATACTGAATTCCTTTCCTGTTAATGACTCAGTTGTTACTGTGATTACTATTTCTTTGATTAAAAAATTAAGTTCATGTACTTGAGAACTAATGCTATATGGCAAACGTAAACTACAGTAGGATAGTTAAAGTGTAAGAATTTGCTTACAATACACAACATTTGTTAAAAAATAATTTAAAAAAAATCCAAAATTTGTACATATATGTACATATTAATCAGTGTGTAATAGCTAAATAGGAAAAAATATATTGCTTTGGAGAATACAGGTGCAATGAATGCTTAATAAATCATCTTCTTACCTGGTTTAGAAATGGTGTAATTATCTATTTTACAGAAGTCCAGATTCATGTCTGTGCTTTTCCTCTCCATTATTCTGGACCTTCTAAAACCACAACTCTATTTTGCAAGTACTGTCTTTAATCCAAGGTGTTGGTAATATTCCATATGCAATGGCAGCTCTTCAGAGAGCAGGTATCAAACTGCAAGGGAGATACCTTTTATCATTAAGCTCCTCCTCTCAGTAAGTCAGGATAAATTGCTATTGCCATAGTAGCCACACTGCTTGATTTTTTAGGGAAGGATAGATTTACTGCCTATCCTCAGTCTAGCTAGGCCTGGGGGCTGCCATTGTTTCCAGCAGTGAAAAAGAAGAAAAGTACAGGGGCTTGGGGCATGTGTGTGTGTGTTTGCACTTTCCTTTTCTTTCCCCTTCTCCACTGCCAGAATTCTGTTTGTTGCTGCCCTACCACTAGACCGGTTCATGGAACCTATGTTCCTCTTGCCCCATCGCAGAGCTTGGTTCACTCCATCTACCTATCACTTATCCTGCGTCATGGTTCCCACCTCATTCCAAAATCTCAGCCCTGTCAGTGATTGCCCATCCTCCAACTGTGCTTACTCCAGAACTCAAATCCTGCCTACCATTTCAGCCCATGTCTGCCCGAGGTCCTCCAGCCTTTCTGCCCCAAACATGCCTCTCAGTCTTCAGCAGCACACACCAGTCCTGGGATCTTCCTGTTTCATTCCCTGAATGAACACCTCACATGATTATGATTTCCCTCACTTACAGCTTTCCCACATGTCCAGCCTTAACTCGTGCTCAAACTGGACTTTGCAGTTAAACAGGTCCTAGAGATTGCTTCTCTCAATCCCACAACATTCCACCTCAGTCTGCTATATCACCTCTCTTGATGCTTCCTGTCCAGCTCATCATCTTTCTTCTGTTTTCCCTCTTTTGACATCTTCTAGCCCCTGACTGCACTATCTCGTCATTAGATGCTGTCCTTTACCTTACTGCTTGAATTATCGGTTGTCTTCCTTAACAGTCTTGGCTTCTGCCGTGGCAGAAGAGTGTGAACAACTGGATTGATATGCATGATACTCATCTAGATGAGGAGGAACTACTATGGCTGAGCTTTAAGAAAGTGGTCACTAGGAATTCTGATAAGAACAGCTCAAGGAGCTGCACCAGAATTGTAGAGGTCCAGGGAAAAAATCCTTCCAGACAGTGAATAAACAGTGTTCCTAAAATGTTTGGAGATAAAAGACAAAAGGTGATAGAGTATTTATGTAGAAGCAAGTATGAAGTCTATAATGGTGCTAAAAGCCAGTAGATATGTTTGGTTTAGGAAAGGAGAGGGCTGAACAAAATGGAGGGATTCAGAATAGGAAAAGAAGGATGAGAGTAGACATAAAGATCTGGAAATTGAATAGAATGTAATTGTATGAGCAGCTGAAAAGGGTAAAGGGCTACAGGAAACAAAGGTGAGAAATGCTTGTGTTTATGTTAATGCAGGAGGACAAAGCAAAAAAGGTAAGATGAGAAGACAGAGAAGGAAAGCTTGTCCAGGAAAAATACATTCCTGAAGAAAACATGACAAAAGTTTCACCTATCACCAATGGTGAGACTAAGCAGAGCTTCTTTCTTAGCGACAGGGTATACCACTATTATTTCAAAAAGGCATTCTCTGCAGAATAAAGTGTAACACATCGCATGATTAAAGTGATTAAGTCCAAGAAAAACACACAGTATAAGATTCTACAAGGGCTCATTTGATTTCCTGATGAAATTAGGGAAGCAAATAATGTATGTCAGGGAACATACTTCTGCTTCAAATACTTCACATGAGAAAAGCTTTCTTAGACATGAAAAGGAAAATTATGTATGAACCAGGCACCTTTTTTAGCATTTGAAATGAATTGTAATGGTCTGTAACCTTTCTTAGTATCTCTTAAAAATATCATTATTAGTAATTATTGTTGCTTTTCTTTTTTTTTTGACTTCTTATTCAGTATGTAACATTTGAAAATAGGTTGCAGAAAAATGTGCATAAGGAACTGAGATTTTCTTCATGTTGTAATGGTGAAAAAATATTAAGACTGTAGAAGCTTATTTTGTAATATTGCAGTGAGACATTATAGCTCAGCATTTGACAAATTTTAGTTTAATAAACTGCATGGAAGTTGATCAGTCTCTCTAATGTTACCTTAATAGTAAAAATGACCACTGTAGCAACTATATTGCTCTTAAGCATGGTAAATGTTATCTGTTGGTACAAACCCCTTTTGAAATCTCATCTGGAATGTTATGTGTTGTTGTTGATGGGAGTCAAGCACTGAAAAAAATATTTCTACACCTTTACACCATCATTCACCCACTCCTATTTAGATCATTGAAAAGCAGGAACCATTAAAGCCAAGTATAAATTACAAAAGGCAAGGTGAGGAAGATTGCTGTATTGCAGTAAGATTTTTGAGTATAGGACAATAAAATCAATCATGCTCTGACAGACTTGCGATATTACATTTGTGAAATGGCAGGACATTACCATGAGAAACAGTCATAGCTCAAACACTCTAGGGAATGTTTAGTTCTGTGTGATGCAGTGACATTTTGTCTACATATGTGACTAGGAAATTAATAGTAATTGCATCATAAGTATGGCTGTAAGCTCTGTTCTCTTGTGATATGATTTTTTATGTTATGACTGACGGGCTTAATCAAGTTTTTAGTCTTGTTGTGGTAATGTAGCTAATGTCTACACTGTAAGAAAGATGATAATAATAGTACTTTTCACCTTTGTGGATCAAGGACTTGAGTGTGTGTAAATGATTTGGCCATAATGTCATTTGAAGTCTCACTGGTAGAATTTGAAACTGATTCTAAGGCTCCTGAGAATTGCCCAGTGTATGTCACACTCTTGGGTGAGGTCATCCCAGCAGTTCAGTACTACTGGAGTCTTAAGACTATTGAAGACTTTCCTATGTTGACATTAAATGGCTAGCAGACAAGAAAGCGTGGCAGCCTTGTACTACCTCACAAAACAGAAGAGAGATGAGAATGCACAATATTGTTATCTCAGTTTTACTGAAAGGAGAGGTGATTATTTATTTATTACTAACCATGTGGTTTTGTGTACTTTTGGGCTTAAGCAAGAGTTGTCTTTGACTCAAGGAATGGCTTTTCCTCTGATATATGGATTTTCTCTCTAGTTCAAGCAATTTCTTACACCCTCAACTGGTTCTGCAATCACATTCTCAGAAAAGCAAATAATCTCTTTTTCCCATGAGCCCAAATGTCCTGAATCCCTAATTCCATTCCATATTTGTGGGGTTTTTTTGCACAAGCTAGACAAACACATATGGTAAATCACTAATATCACATCATATGATATTTAGCCTGATGCTGTCTGTAGTCAGTGGAAAGAGACAGGAAACCATCAAGATTTAATGACTTGTTACTGATCAAGAACTAAATGGCAGTAAATACTGGATCTCACACAGCTTGGGGCACTTCAAAATTTATAAATAGATATGTTTTTCAAAACATTGCTCAAATGCCACTAAAATGTAGCTCTTGCCTTGAGGTCTAGACTAATTCCGTGCGATCTTTCACACTGTGGCATTTGTTTTGGAGTGTTAGGAGGTAACAATTTCTAGAAAATGTGATGGTTTAGGCAGTTGCCCTTCCAGTCCATCACTCCTTCCCATTTTTGCACTGATGTGCAGCACAACTATTCATTGAGATTTGAGGTCAGCAGGTTGATATTACTAGTTCAAAGGAAAGAAAAAAGACAGTAAATATTCTTTTCTCTACATGGATCAGTTTTCCATTCCTGTTCACTTGTGCATGGCTGCTCAGCTTGCTGTGCCAGTTTGATAGCACAGTGAGTAGAGATATTAATGACTGAAACAGGGAAACATCGAAAGTTCCTTAACCAGCATGTAGAATCACATGTAGTGCGTCTAAAACCACAGCCACAGTTTGATCATGTACCACAGACATGATGGGGACTCCTTCAGACCTCCATCTCAGTAAGGCTGATTGACTGTAAAAAGCCAAACCAGTTTTTCATCAGTTTGTGCAAGCAACCTTGTGATTTTGTAGGAATGATATCTATTGGTGCTGAACTACAGAAGAGTATTTTGGCTGCATGATACTAAATCTGTCCTCCACACACACAGTAGACTAATTGGATTTAAGAAGAAATAGCTTAGCACTCTATTTTGGTGTTCTTATCGTGTAAACATGTATTTACTGGCTGACTAAAATATGCTTTCTCATAATATACCGCAGGTCAGTTGCTCCGCCTGAAAATGTTTCGAGAGGACCATGGGTCTTGGATGACAATGTTCTTCAGTACCATCCTCTTCCTCTTCATTTTTTCTCACATTTATAATCTGTTCCTCATTATGGCAGGGAATATGAGGTAGGTGGCAGAGTCTCTTTTTGTCTCTTTTGCTGTAGAATATATTCTTCTGGAAACTTTTGATATTACACTGCTTTAGAGTGAACAAGAGTTTACCAAAATATAAACACACTAGCATTTGCTATCATTTTTTATTCTTCTGTTTTCTGACTTTGGGTAGAATAGTAATTTACTTGGCTAATTAGCCAAGAGGCTTAAAGTACCAGTTATAAAAAGTGGGGTCCTAGCTAACGTGGTAGCAACAATTACATCAGGGTACTAAGGAACCTTGCATCCTTTTTTTATTATTATTTAAAATTATAGCTCGACAAATTTGATTTGAAGTTAGGGCTGAGTAGTTTAAAAATATAAGGATTACTGTTGTGCATACTCAGGAAATTCATAATCAAAGTTAAAAGAAATTGAAACATCCAAGCCTGAGGAAGCTCACACTCAAAACACAAATGTATAGTATAGTACTATTTTGGTTATGTATAATAATATTTTCCAATCCGGTTTGTTAAAAATATTCTTTAAAATCTATTTTTTAACCCTACGGTGCTCTGAAAGGGCAAAGCTGTGGTTGGCTGAGGGATGAGCAGCTATCTTTTGATTATGTTTGAGTTCATTTTTTTAATGGAGCTTTTTATATTAATTTTCTAGCTTAAGACTACTTGATTCCTTTTATTATCTCAAAATTAACACCATTTTCAAGTGTTGATTTTCCTGAGAAAACCTACATTATTAGTCATATAATGCATACAAAATGAACAGAAATACACAGTCATGTTGTTTATGAAAGGCAGGATAGCATCTGAATAGTTTCTAGCAAGGAATAAGAAACACAATGTATATATGAGTTGACAAACAGTACACATAATTAAATGACTTGTCTTAGCAGAATCATACCAACAGAGTCTGGGGAAGAGTTATTTAATGGGCCCTGATGTGGTGTGTTACAGATCTTAAGTGTGCCATCAAAAATATTCAGTGTATAAAGTCTTGTTAACAGTGTAACTTAGACCAAAAGATGAGTAGGAAGCAGACTGTGTCCCTGGATGAACATAAATGCAGAGCAGTTGGGCTAATCATGATATTGTGACATGAAGACTACATGTATTGATTCAAGCAAGGCAGATAAAGCAGCAGAATAACTGAATGTTTTAGGAAATGATCACAGTAATGATGTGGTAAATATGAATACGAGCCCAATAAGAGCCAAAATAATCATCCCTGAAATGAGGAGGGTAGGAGCATTGCAGGTTTCTGGCTTCCCGGTTTACACAGTTATATTATTATTGGTATTATGTTAAGATTTGTATTTGGTATTTCTAATGCTCTATAAACTATAGCTAGCTGTTAGACAAAGCGTTAATGATTTTGAAAGCTTAAATCATGTCTAGAAATCAGAGTTCATTTGTTTTTGTCAACATTCCTGGTTCCCATATCTGTTACAAGCTTCCATTAGCTGCACTGAAGAGATTGCATGGCAATCAGAGTCTACGTTCTTGGAAACAGGTGCAGCCTAGTACTGAAATAGCTGATGTCAGTCAGTCTACCCTCTTGCTTTCTGCAGGGTGAAGCCTCTCCTTGCCTGAAACTTATGCCCTAGCCCTAGGTTTGTTGTGATTGCTTTGGGAAGCTGACTGTGCTTTGTTCAAGGAATCACACTGCCTTTTTTGAAGTGGACTGAAGGCTTCATACAGTCATTGGGTGTTCATTCCAGCAAAAAGGCAGCAAGCAGATACGAAACAGTTTCAGTCTCAAACTTCACAGTGTAAACCATCAGTCAAACAAATCCCTCGGATCAGTTCTCTGAGTTGAGGTAGAACAATGTGTAGTACTTTTGAAAAGGGAGTTTCTACAGCAAACATCATCAAAGCCCACTACTTCATGTTGCCATAATAAAGCGTTTCAGGGACTGGATTATTTTTTCCTGAGTAAATGTAATCCTTATGAAAGGCGTTTGCTCCATGGTTTGTGCTTGGGTGCAGATAGAACACCTCTTACTATGGCTTTTGCCACAGTGCCTTACTGAAATGAGTGACACCAGAGAGACTGGCTTCCACGATAAAGGTTAGAGTCTGCCTCCATGGAGGTTACAGTCTTTGTGGAGACAAGCTGACATTCATGCCTATGGACCTCTATGAAACGCAAGCATCTAGAATACACATCTTTGTAATAGAAGGGCTATGAAAGCCTTACAGTTACTTTCTACAAGACTGAGGGAAAAATGTTTGCATGTGCTTGTTCCTTGCCCTGTGTGCTGGCAGGAAAGTGATTTTGATAATTTTCTTTATGTCAGACATTTCGCCTCATCAATAAAGATACCTTTCTGGCTCACATGTAGGAGAATCACACATCTTGCATGTACATGCCAGCATGCATGATGGCAGCAAAAGCAATATCGTGTTTAGGGCTTGAGAAACCTGTGCCAGGAGAGCTTTAAAGCTCTGTCATGTTACCATCTCTAAAAAGATATGTTTTACAGTAGCCAAGATTGTTTTTCTGGGTTTTTTTAAAGCATTTTAAAGACACTTGACATGTGTCTTAGTGTGGCAAACTGAAAAATGTGATTGTGTTCCTTGCTGGGAAGAGCAAAAGCTGAGTCAGTTGTAGTATTTGAAGACATGTTATACAGCTCTTTGCTGAGCAAAAGTGTGACTATCTATCTGAACTGAAAATAGTGTGACAGATTGGAATGCATATTTTTAAATTTCAAGTCCCTCTTCTCTTTTCAGTGGCATTTCTTTTGAGGGACTTCATGGTTTATGACACTGCCCCCACTGTACATTAGGTTATTGCTTTTGTAGTTAGAGCTGAACATCCGGTGAGGAAGCATGTCTGAAAAGCTGTCAGAGAATGATCTGCAGCTATTCTTTCTTACTCATTTCTCATTTCTTTCTTACTTATTCTCATTCCTGGAAACAATAAGCAGAAGCTGAGCTGGGCACAGGATGAGTTTGTGTAACTGTCTGAAGGCCCAGTGGGGTTGAGGCACAAGCTTCAGGAGTGGGGTGTTTGGTCTGTTTTGTCTTTCTCCACAAAAAAGATGTAGAGTAGAGAGGCTAAATGTGAAAATGATTCAGAAGTAGAACAGTTTCAGTCATTATTCAGGCTTAGGTTTAGAGGACACTGGGAAGCATAGCAGAACAGGTCAGTCAGAACAGAGCAGAGGCTGTTAGAAAGCAAGCCTGGTCAAGGCAGCTGTGAGAATAACGCAGAAAAAGCTGTTCCTGCAAGAGTCAGAGTAAACTTAAGTAGGGCTTTATGCTCAAATAAGGAGGGGAGACTGATTTTGGAATAGTTCTCATACTTGAGGAACAGTTAAACCAATTGTAGAGGATCAGAAAACATATTATCTGTGTGGTGCCAGAGGCTGAACTGTGCAGTGGACATGAGACTGTTGAATTTGCTCTGTAATTCAGATTTTAAGTTTTTGAAGTAGCAGAAGGCCACTGCTGATTACATCTGCTCCGTGGGTACGTGTCTCTTAGACAGTGATACCATACACTGAGAGGGACTGTTACAATATGATGTAAAGTACGTCAGCCTGGGGATCTCCTATTCATGCTATGAGTCTTGTGGTGGGTTTGAGCATACAAGCAGAAGTACAGTCTATCATGTTGTGGTCCGTCACACTTGTGCACAGTGGTCCATCACGCTTGTGTGCAATGGTTCTTTGTGCAACAAGTGCAGGCAGCCTTGTGAAGTGGCTGGCTGCCATCTAAAGTAGTCCTTTGTGTCACATCTGTCCCAGTCACTTTGCCTGTTCCAACTATTCTTCACTCTCACATGGCTAAAAAAAAAATCTCTCCATTCTTTATTCCACAGCAGCTGTGGGTGGTTGTTTGGAGGTCTTAATTCATACTCAGCGCTATTTCTATCAACACAGGCCAGCATATAGTGAATAGAATTTTTTTTCTGTGGTTATAGAGAATAAGAAGATAGAAGCCCTTTTGTGGTACTCATTTTCTACCTGGGTGGTCTCCCTCAGAAGTGGCTATTGACTCCTGTTACTTCATTGTAATATTTTCTTCAACCAGCGCTCTAAAGAGGCGGGACCCATTTGCTTGGGAGCTGAACCAGGGCATTGCCAGTGGTCACCGAGTGGCTCTGAGAGATGTAATGAGGAGATGTGATGATGATCAGTGTGGCTGCACCCAGTCACACAGTTAAGGCTACGAATGCACCCTGGGGCCAGTCCTCTGCAAGATGGCCAAGTGGCAATCCGACTATGTGTCTGTCCAGGGAGGTTACTGTGCAACTTTCTGGGAACATTATGTGAAGTGGTCGTGCCACTACCTAGTCCTAAGCAGTGTGGTCTTGTTCATACAGTCCTGAGCAGGAGATTCTCCAAATACCTTCATTATCTTTGGAAATATGAATTACGTCCTTTAAGTGCTTATAATACCTTGTGCTGGATGTTGTTAATAGCACGCAGTTATTGGACATGGCCAATAATGTTGGCCAAACCAAGGTTTCTGGTAAAAACAGTAAAATGTATTAAGCAGGAGTGCTGTTGAACATCTGTAGCAAACCCAAACCTAGTATATGCAAAAGTAGCTCAGAGCCCAGCTTGACAATGTAAAGCCCTCAGAGGGTTAAATAAGCAAGTAGTTTTGCAGAGGGAAATTCTACAAAGGGTCAGCATCGCCACCTAGCTTGAAGACTTTCTTAACACATCTTAATAACTGGAGTTCACATAATGAAAGGTAACAGGGACAACGTGAGAATAACAATTTTATGTTAATGTTTTATGGTATTGCATGGTTTTAAAAGAAAAAAAGACAAACCTCCTCAGAGTCCTCCTCTGCTGCTTGGGGAAAACTGGAGCCTTATTGGGCTATTGAATTCTTAGGACTTTGCCAATGATTCCCAACTCACAGCTTGCAGATCCAGTTAGGTGCCAAGCTCCAGTTAGGTGCCAGCTCTCTCATCTGAAGACCTCTAATTACCCGTAATAGATACTCTGTGCTATTTTGCCAAAGATCTGATTTCTGCCCCTTGTCTTTGGACTCATGGCCTTAATTTTTCAAAATCTAGTGTGGAAATGATATTCAAACCTTGGGTTTGAATTGGTATTTTTAGATAAGTATTGGTATTTTTAGGTATTGGGTTTTTAGATAAGTAAGTCCGCTGTTGTGCTGGGTTCAGCAGCTTTTGCATAGTGACAGTGAGCACACTTTTCTGCCCTCTTGCAGAGGTTGCCTGGAAGGGTTGTCTCAGGGCAGTTCAGTGGACCATGAGATACTTGGCCTGCACTTTGTCTCCTATATTTGGCCACTTCTGATTGCTATTTCGGGGTTTGAGTTGAAAAATGTATATCTTGATTTCATTAACAATTAAAGGTTGTAATGATCTGGTGAAAGCTGTTAGGCTTTTGAAAATGATGACTTGAGAATGATCTTGGCTTTCAAAGCAAATGCAGTTCTCAGTTAAAAAGCCAAAAGCAGTGGAAGGAGAGTAGTTCCCCCCTCAGCCTTTTATTATCTCTTGTGTGGTAGAGTGGCCAAACCTGTAGATGTGTCCAGTGTCATCCTCCTGCACATGCCCACAGGCACTCCTCAATGTTTCAGCATGTTTTCATAGGAAGACAGGCTTTTACCTGTATATTAAAGGTTTGTACAAATGTGCTCAGTACAAAAGTGCTGTGCAGGTGTGGATGGAAGTTTTCACAGTTAAAAAAGTGCTCATGTTGTGTCCAGGGCCTGGAGCTGTGACGCTTCTCAAGACTTTTCGTATCAAAGCTGTGTGTTAAATTTTCAATGCCTGTGTCATCTGCTCAGCACACTGGAGCCATCTTATATCACAGCACCATCTATTTTAAACATAAAAATTACCTACATGCATACAGTTCAGGGCTTATGTACTCTAAGTAAGTACTGTCATGATAGCTATCAAGAAACTCTGACCACTGCTTAAGGTCTTATCTGGCTCCTGACCTGGTGATCTCTTAGACCAGTGATTAACTTTGTGGTATCTCAATAAGTAGGGTGAAGTGCAGGTGTATTTTATCAAAGTACCATTTAATACTTTTTTCAACAGTGAAGGACTTGTGTGTTTATTTAAGTCATTTAGAATCTTGAAATTCAGCAGTGATTTTGAGCTGTGTAGGACCAAACAGATGAAGAACAAAGCTTATTTATTTAAGGCTGTATTTGAAACAAAAAAGAAAGGAGAAAACCCTTTTTTGTTTTTGAATCAAATGGGAAAGAAGAGGATGGCAGGGGGATGGAAGAGGTATTACTGGTGTTCATTCCTAGTGTATTGCGGCAAGGCCCACGCGGTGGCAGCAAAGGGTGCATTTTAGCGGTAGAAAAGCTAGAGCCAGGGATCGTTTCTATCAAACTTTTTCTCTGTATTTTTCTGTTCCACGGGCAAATCCACAGCCCTTAATTTACCGTGTCTTTCTTTAAAGAAATTCTGGGTCTTGAACTGTCCTTGGTGTATCACATATTTTTATCGTTTATATGTGACTTTTGTATGCTTAACATATTGAAATAATCCTAGTACCTACATGTATTGAAGCTTTTTCTTGTTTTATTGCTTTTAAATGGAAAATATATTGCCTAAAGGAAATCCATTCACTCCTTTGGATGCCTGTGTCAGTTAATAATGCTCTGATATTTGAAATGACAACACAGTGTTATATTTTACACATGATACCCAAAAATCTGAGTTGTGACTGCTTGTCTCAGAAATGTCAGCTGTCTTGTCTTAGATGAAATGATTTTCAATGGGCCAAAAGATGTTAAGGTGCATCATTATTTAACCTTGTAAAGTGTCATTACAATTGTAGGCATAAACCATTTTCTCTTTTGATGCTGTCACATTACTATAGCCATAATACAAGTTGGTTGTGTGCTGAATATGTCAGGAGACGGTTTGGCATGAATTTATTACTTGTGCTGTCAAAGGGTTTAAGTTATTCTTATAAAGCACTAGAAGACAGTACGTCCTTTTAGTGGACTTTTGTTGTTGCTCATTTCTTTCACAGAAGTGTGAAATTACAACAGTTTAATAGCAGAAATTCCTTAGGAATATAAAATATTCCTTTAATTAATTCTACTTAAGGTTCATTTTAAAGAGGATTCTGTTAAGTGATGTAGTGAATTGGGATGTGATTGCAACCTGCAGTTGACAGATGCATATAAAGAGGGTTTGCATTTCATTTAATAAGCTGAAACAAGGAAACAGTTATATAAATTTTGAAAAGCTGCAGTAATAGCTTTTTATTAAATACTTTACCCAAATTAGTTACTGTTCCTTTTCTTTTTTCCCCAGTTGCAGCTACATACAGATTATTGTGTCCCTGGAAGTGTGTATTTACTTAAGGCTTTAAACCACATCTTATTCAGGATTCTCTGTTTCAGTTTGTTTGATTGCTTTTTAATGAGTCAAGGATTAGTCATCATTAGCATAATTTTTAGAGCAAGTTTCAGGGACAAAACAAGCATGTGTTTTCCTAACCACTGTTACAGTTCTACAGAAGTACAAGGGCCACAGTGGATCTGTATTAGCCCGCCAGACTACTGCCATAGCCGTGTCTACCCAGCCATATGTTTCATGAGCTTTATGTTGACATATCCTTTGCATACATCTGTTTCAGTTATGTATTTATACCATAATCATGCCATAAGACAAATCCTAAACTGTTGGGGTTTTGCGTTTGTTTGTTTCAAGCTCTTAGCTAGAAAAAGGGGCTTAATATTTGTCCCTACTCAGTTGGCAAAGTGTTTGCTCACTGTGTTACACTGTGAGCTTCAGAAAGTTCAGCCTTTTGTAAACTGCTGGAAGGAAAGATTCAAATCCATAAGTCCTCTATGAAGTTCTCAGAGACTAATCCTTTGGGACCATTGTGAGTCTTTACAAAACAGTATGTGGAAAAACATGGACTCCTATAGAATACACGTAGGTTTTAAACAGCATAGGCTGTGACAGACTTACACTACGTAGACGAATGTTGAAACAGAAAGCTTAATACAGTTACAAGAATTATGGATGTAAAAATATTGCTACCAGAATGCAGAAGGTTGCATTAAGTGCTTTTCACGTGAGGCTTTTTAATGCAGGTTGTCATCCCAGCTAGGATCCTAAGGCACATGTGTCTAGTGAGATCACACCAGCTAAAGAAACCATGTTTTCCAAGTCACTGTGATTGAAAAGTCTCTTGAGCCAGCATTAGTATTTGAAAATTGAAGCTTAAAAATATACAAGCTAGTTCAAGATGTTTGAACCTTTATAGCTAAACATACTCTCAGTCATATCACCTGGTGAAAAAGTACCTCTTGGTTCCATGTGCTAAATCTGCCATATAGCTTCTATTTTTTGTAGAGTAGACCTCAGCAAGCTTTTCCCTCTACTAAGCCAAAAAATGGTAAAGCAAAGAAATTGCTTAGTTTGGATGCAATTAAAAGATGATGCTTCTGAAATCCCAAACTTTTTAAAGACTAGGAAATTCATTCCCTAAACCACACTGTCTATGCAGACAGCGGGTAAAGTAGGTCTTGCACATCACAGAACAGCCAGCGTAGAATGGTCATAGATCTCAGGGTGGACGAATGTAGACAGGATACCAAAAAGCTCCCTTATCCATAAAGCTGTCCCAGGAGTACCTTGTGGTCAGCAGGATCAAAGGCTGCCAAAAAACCTGTGGCGTGCTTGGAGCTCTGTCATAAAGTAACCATAAACCAGGTTGCTCAGTTTGAGAGCAATGTTAATCACTTTGATTGAACGACTGAAATTAATGGGAGTTTGTGGAGAAAACCAAACTGCAAGGGGAAAAAAAAATAAATATCCAAGCCAAACCATTTTCCTGTAGACTCTTTTAGGTAGCTTAGCAACAAAGGCCAAACCACAGAGATTAAAGTGACACAAAGTGCTGGAAGGAGTTCTTTGTCAGGACATAGGCAGAGTGCTATAACTATTAGTTGTCACCTAAACATTTAAAAGTGCCTAAGACTAATTCAGGCACCATACATGACAAGGACTTACTCCTGAGCTGCATCTCAGGTAATTGTAAATTTTAAGGTAAGAACTATAGTTATAGCAGTGTTGTAAAATCCCCTTTCTGTAACAGCTTTTTCCTATTGCTAAAATTAATGACTGGTTTTAAGAAGGTTGTCACTGATCAGAGATGCCAGAGGGAAGAACTGTAAGTGCTGAACACAGGCAGACCTGTTAGCTAAGAACAGCAAATACAGAGGAGGCTGTAGGCTGTGATGGGAAAAGCATGCAAGAGACAAAGACATGTGCAGCACCAAAGGGGGTCGAGCTCCAGCCCTGGGCTGGACAGAGGAGCAAGTGGCCCTGTGGCTGTGACACAGCTGTCCTGTGGTGTTGCTATGGTGACAATGATGTGATTTTGGGAATGTCTTAGGGCTATGTAGACCACTTCCCCTTTCCTAATTTCAAATAAGTATCTTTTCCAGTGCTAGGGATAGCTGACTAGATAAATTGATCATGGCATAATGTAGTTAAACCTTATGCAAAAGTCAATTTATGGTGCTGTTACGTATTTTGTATTTGCATTTTGAAATATTATGCTTGTTTAAAGTGAAAAAAATCCACGATTTAAAATGTTCAAAATGTCAATTAATATGCATGTACTCACATGAAACTGTGTATGGAAGAGTTCACAAAGGAACTTGTTCATTTTTTGATGGTGTAGCAAATTTGGCCATTTTTTAAGCATTTCTGTTCACATCACAAATACAATAACAAGGCATATTTTTCCTCTGCCCATCTCGTGGGCGTTTACTGACATCTCTTTTTCTTTTTTGAAGGCACAGATAATGGTTACAACATTACTTTTTTCTTTCACACCGCTCTAGATTGAACTGACATGTAGACGCTGAGAGAGTTTTCCCTTAATCAGACTTTGACATTGTCACTGTGGCATTGTCCATTTAGGATTATGTGAAAATACTCTGCTCCGTCAGCCCTTTTGCCAGTTGAGGAACCAGAAAATTGTGATTGCTACTGCCTACGTGTCTTGCTTTCTTTGCCTATAGCACACATATGCTTTTCTCTAACCCAGATTACCAAGTTTCAAAGGAAAAAATAACCCAGGCTAAAATTAGTGGGTTACCCTGTGTTTGAAGCTTGTAATGTGAGGCCATACATCTATGGCTAATTATGATGTAGGAGGCTGGGAGTCCAAAGACACCTCCAGAGACCTCTTAAGATACAGGCCTGTCAGGAGGATCTGAGCAGTGTAGTGCCTTTTTGTATAGGAAATTGGGTCCTCAGGTCATCTCTTCTCACCATGAACTAGGAAATCTGTAAAGCTGCAATCTGGACTACTAAGGTTTTTTCCTTTGCCAGGGATGAAACTAGAATTGGGGCTTATCTTCTGCAGGGGAGTCTGAGAGGAGCTACTGCCAGTTTCTACTAACGGAGGAACTGGTCTATTACTGTTTTGCTTTTAGCTCATTGGAGGACATGGAGGACATTTGGATGCACACGAGCACTTCCATGAAAAGCAGGGTTTTTTTAAGAAGGAAAATGCTTCCTGGCACTTTTCATCCTTCTTCATTTTGGCTGAAAACCCTGAAGATATCAAGTACCTGGAATGGAAAAACGTGTAGCACAGCTGCCACCCTCATGAGACATTTGCTTGCTCTAGGTACTGCTGCTGTATTCTCTTTTTTTATCATCCTAACAGAAGTGGGGAGCAGAGAGCCCACCTGCCCCTAATGTCTGTGCCAGTAATGAGGTAGGTGGTAGCAGCAGATGGGTAGGCACCCTATTCCCCAGCCTTGTTATGCTGCTGGAGTGCAGGGTGCAGTTGTGATTGAGACTGCTGAACATGAAAGCCATGGCAGAGAAGAGAAAGAAATTGGAAAGTGCAGGAAGAAATTTTCTCTGGCAGCAGCAATAGCAGCAGCTGTGACTCAAGACAAATTTGGCCCATGTTGTGGTTCAGCTCCCACAGGGTAACACCTGGGATAATAGTCTCTTGCAGTGCCCTTCTGATGGCTCTGGGTGCGTTTAATGCCTTACGTTTGAAAGTGACTACTTGTGTGAATGAAATGGAGCACTTGAGGCCAAATTATGGTCCTAATGCTGGTGGTTAAACTGCTCTTGCTAGAGAGAGCAATCTAAATTATCTCTGTTCTTCACCATTTAGTAGAATGGAGAAAATGGAAGAAAATGGAAGACCAGGCTTACTTTCAGAGAAACTGTGACTTGAGTTTATTTAAGCATTTATGATTGCAGTCACCTCCAAAAGTGCATGCATTTGTAAAACATATTTTGTTGTCATCTTGAAAAATCACTGCACAGCCATTTTTATGGAAATCTCTGAGCTTAGCAACTGATAATACAGATCTTCCCATTGCTTTATCCAATGTTATAACCATCAAACACCCTAAAACTACAAATGTAGCAAAAATGAGTTGTCAATTTAAAACATATTTACCTGCATTTTTTAGCAATTGCATGTGTTCTAGGCCTGTTTCAAGAGAATCTATAGTGTGATGTATGTAAACTGTACTTTAATGATTAACCTTCAAGGTTACTGCAGTTTTTTCATACAGGGTATCTGGCTCATAGGTGGCATTTGTTCATTAATACATTCATACCTCTACAAATCAGCAGATTAAGAGATGTGCTTGTACATGTGAACTTGAATTTTTCATTCAATTTAAAAAGTGATTTTTTTTTTTTCTAATCCAGGAATTTTGTATTTTTGTTCAAAATGTTATGATTTTTCACCCAAACTAGAGTTTTGAAATTTTGGCTGTGGACAGTTTTTGAGTTTTCAGAAAAAACAGGTATATTCCAGTAAAAGAAAAATGATTAAAAATCTACTTGTTTGATACACACCTTTTGACCTCCTTAGATGTCATGGACACTTTGGAAATGCTCAGTTTACCAGACAGTAAAGGGCACAAATTAAGATGGCAAAGCAATACTGTATCTGATTCCTGTTACTTGCATTATTTTAATTGATAGCTACCTGAATTAATGTAAAATAAAAATAGAAGTATTTTTACTATCGACCTGGACTCGAATCCTTAGTCTTCTTTAAGCAAATCCTTAGTCTTCTCTAACATTACTCATAATAGGAAGAAACCTTCATCTCTATGCCGCAACAGGAAAAAAGAGTAAATTTGGGAAGGGAGGAGATTTTTTCAAGAATTGATAAAGCAAATTTAGTCTAAAAAATATACTGAGGAGATCAAAAGCATTCTTCCTTTATTTAATTTCTTCTCTTGGTTGATTACTCAGATACAGATGCTGTTTCTTCTCCCTGTGAATCTTTGTGCCAAATCTTGAGTTCCTGAGTCAGAATACCACTGAATAATCCAGCATTCTTGCTTGGCAGGAGCTGCAACACCCAATTTACCTTCTATTCCTGGTAAATAACAGAGAGTGTCTTTCTTCAGCCTTTTCTTCACAGAAATACATTTTAAGCCTTTTTCCCACTGCACTCATCTACAGGTTTTGAAGTGAGTGTTTTTATTTGCTGGTCAACAGCATTGTGCAAAGTTTTGAGACAGGGCTTACTATCTTTTTTTAGTTTTAATTTTTATTTGTGCCAAAACTGTATATTGTGTAGTTTCAGCACCCAAAGTAACTTCACACTTGAATAAGTAAAGCATTATAATTAACATGAAGTTTTCAATATCATTCAGACAAAATGCAATTATATCCACTGAAATATTTACCTTGTCCACTCGGTAGGAATATTCTGTGAAAGCATGAATAGACAGTGTATTTTACAGTGTTTTGATTGTGTTTGTTTGTGTATCAGTACCTGTATGCATATGCAGAGACAGAGTAAGTTTAGTGATGTATGGCTATTTCTGAAAAGATGAAAAGGCCCATTTTTATTCTGAAGATACATGCTTTTGCCTAAAGGCATTTCTTGGAGTCCATTATTGAAAAATTATTTTTTAAATCTCTCTCTCTTTCTTTCTTTTCTTTCTTTTTTTTTTTTTTAAGTAAAACTTTTGATGCGATTCACCAGCTGAGGAATGAAAGAGCTTGGAAAAACTTGACCACAAAATTCCAAAATTGCTTGCTGAAGTGGTGTTAATACATGCATTCAAGAAGATTGATATAACTTAGGATACAACTGTTTTCCAATGCAAAAGTTTTCCATACAAAGATTCCTTACAGAAAATTCTCGAGTGCTGTGCATATAGGTTAGAAATATTTTGCCGCTTACCAGTGGTCACGTAGCAAAGTGGAGGTTGGGGATTTATTTTTAGAGACATTTTTACTATAAAAGAATCAGCATGACTGTGGTGGAGAGCACTGCTGGTTGTAAAAGTTATAATGAAACATTGAAAATGACACGGTTAGAACCTATCTAAATGGAAGCAACCTGTAAAAAGAGTTGTGATAAAATAGCTTTCAGTGACACATGCTCTGAAAAGTAAAGATACACAATAGGTTCTGCTTCTTTCAGGTGACCCATTGTAATACCTCGAGGCTATCTAACACATAATGGTAACTGGGAACATAAAGTGATACTAGGTAACAATAGCATTTGACACCTGCAATTAGTTCTCCAGTGAGGAAGAAATGATAATACAATCAAAAGAACCTTTTTCTGGCCTTAAAATGCTTGTGAGGCTAAGAAAGAGAATATTACTTTAGCACTTAGCTATCTGAGGATGACACCCCGCTCTGTATAAAGCACAGTGGGAGAACTTGCACAGGGCTTTTGTTCTTGTCTTAGAGGAGTGAAGGCCAGAACAGAGCAAAATCCCTGATGCCTCTCTGTACAGCAGGTCCACTCCTGAGCCGCATGGGAGCAATGGCAGAAATCCATATTTTTGGTTCTGTATCACCAGCTATTAGTGACCTGCATGTCCTGTGCTTCTTGGGCTGAGTACTGTGGCTTGCAAGACTGGCTCAGGGCCAGAAGAAAAGAAACCTTACATTATAGACTGCAGAAATATGTGTCACAAAAGACGGGAGGTTTCCAAGTCTGAAAATACTCCTCTTAGCTTCTGGTTGTATGTAGCACTTGAGATCACACAATGGCATCTATCTTTTAGTCTTTGTTTCAGAGTTATACTGTTGATAATTAAAATGGTTTTCTTACCAAATGTCTAAGGATCTGGTTGGAGATCCCTAAGTCCCAATGGCAGGCATTACCCTATCATCATAAAGTGAGCATCTTTTTTGTTAATGGAATCTTGACATTTAATTGAACATCTGTGGAACTGGTGAAGAACAATGTAGTATCAGCTATGAATGTCTCTTTATCTATTGGCTTATGCCAAGAGATAGATAGGGGATTTTAAACAGAACCCTATTTTGAGGTAGAGATTTGAGTTTTCTAAACTGTGGGATTTGTTTGTGAAGACACTGAATGAATTTGAAGGAACAGTGCATGCTTTGAAGAGAGGCAGGAAAGGGACTTAGCCTTCTCCAAAGCACTGGTCAGACTTCAGGCTTATAGAAGGCGTAAGGGCGCACTGCTGAAGATGTTTCACTGCGGAATAGTTTAAACAAATCTTTATTTTGTAAAGATCTCCAATTGTCTCATGTTTTTTAGAAACCTTTGTATGTAAGTCATCTTGTCCATTAATGGTTAACAAAGAGTCTAAATACATCTTCTTACAGAGAATACAGTTACAGAGGAGTATTTAACCAACACACCAAGTACATCAGGTTTTAGTAGGTTTTTGAGGCTGTGTTTTAAGATATCTTAAGCCTGCAGAATCTAGGTCTCAGGAGAAGGGAGGAGGAAGAGAAAAGCAAGTGTCCGTCAGACAGTGTTCCTGAGAGACACAGACTTTGAAAAGTGACCCATCGCTTCCCTAAACCAGTTGGATTAGTAAAATACATGATAAACGACTTATCTGTTTGCAACCGGCTGATGTCACCTGAGAAGAGAACCTGGACTTCACATTTCAGCTAACAGCCCTTTCAGGTCAGTCCAGGTTTGCCACTGGTGTTTTCTGATTCAAAACAGTGTAGATTGCACACAAAGCAAAAAGTAGTGAAAGGTAGAAACCCATTCTTTCTGTTGAGGTTTTTTGAGTTCTAATACAAATG